>CAUYPO010148023.1:0-44134 GCA_963574435.1 Cheirogaleus major
TGATTTTGTAAAACTTGTCTCTAGAACTTTTTGAGACTGGTGACTTCAGGGGCAGGAGACTGCATAAATAATGTTTGAGGTTGCTGTGAGCTAGGCTGGTGCCACGGCACTCTAGCCTTGACAACAGAGCAAGACTCTGTCACAAAAAAAAAAAAAAAAAAAAAGAATATCACTTCATATTATATGTTGTGGATAAGGGAATAAAGGAATAAGACTTTTCTAGCTAATTTCAATTATAGCAGGAAATAGTATTCTAGAAGTACTTCAAATGTGTACACACACACATATATTCACATTTGAAGCAGTTCTACAATGGCAAAAAAGATCTCCAAAAATACACTCCTCCATAGCACAATGAGGACACTTGAAAAATTATGAAAAGCAACACTTTCAGAATTTCAGAAATTAAACAAAGGATTATAACAACTCAAAGATCATTTATTCAAAAAAAGGCTGTCAGCAAGAACCATGAGCTTTGTGGCATTTCCACTTAACCTGTTTCTGTCCTTATTTCCCAAACTCTGCATGAGCCGACAGACATAGGAAGGAGCAGAAAAGTTCTGGGTCAAATTTAAAAGCCCATCTTCAGGGAATGGTTACTACTTGGCCTGTTGACAGCTTTCTGGGAGAGCCTCATTCACAGGGTTTATCTTTATTTGACCTGATTCAGAAATGTCTGTGTAGAAAAAGCCCTTTTCCTAGTTTATTTGAAATAATCAGCATCAATCATTTACTATCACAGCTTCCTGAAGCAGTGATGCCAACTGGGGCAAACAAGAGGCTCAACAAAAATATAAAAGGAAACTCTAGGGAACAAAATGTCCATAAAGAACTTTGAAAAGCTTCAAAGTTCATAGGGATCTTAGAAGCACACACACACACACACACACACACACACACACGTCTGTGGGCATGTCCACACAATACCTGAGAAGGCCCTAATCTCCAACTTCTGGCTGGCCTTGAAGCCCTGCTAATTGGCATCTATGAAAACCTACAGCTAACATATTTAATGGTGAAAGGCTGAATTCTTTATTCTTAAGATTAGGAACAAGATGTCCACTCTTGCCACTTTAGTGTTATACTAGAGATTCTAATCAGGGCAATTAGGCAAAAGGAAAATAAAAGACATCTAAATTGGAAACAAAGAAGTACATCTACCTCTTTTCACAAATAATACGATCTTATATGTAAAAAATCTTGAAGAATAAACAAAAAAATCTTAAAATTTGTGAATTCAGCAAAATCGCAGGATACAAGATCCATATATCAAAATTAATTTATTTCTATGTCCAGCAATGAATGAATTAAGAATGCAATTAAAAAATAATTACATTCACAATAGCATCAAAGGAATAAAATACTTAGGGTTAAATTTAATTAAAGGAATACAAGATATGTATATAAATATAGACATATGTACCAAAAAATACAAAATACTATTGAAAGTAGTTAAAGAACTAAATAAATGGAAAGAGATTCCAAGTTCATAGATCAGAAGACTTAATATTATTAAGATGGTAATCATTTTTGTACTTTATATAATTCTTTTTTAAAAAGTTAAGAACTTAGAGGAAATTGATATTTTTATAGAAAACTACCCACCAAAATTGACTCCAGCAAAAACACAATGTTTAAACTGAACAATAATAGAAAATGTAGAAAGTAGTTAAAAATTTCTCCAAGGTAAAAGTACCAGGCCCATATGGTTTTATAGTAACTTATTAAGAAATTCTTACATATCAGATACTGCTTAAATTATTCTAGATCACAGAAGAAAAGAAATATTCAAACTTCCTTTTATGAAATAAATATGACATTGTTCTCGAAACCTGACAAAGACTGTACCTGAAAAAAGACTACGAAAATGCTCATCTATGAATATTAAGACAAAAATATTAGCAATAAAAATCATAGAATTCTCTCCATGGATATATAAAAGACATTAAAATTTAATATACATTCATGATTAAAATTCTCAATATAATGATGTATATTTTCTTGAAAACAACAGCAAAAAAAATATTATATTGGCTGCCCAATACCTCTATTAATATTAAACATTGTGTTAAAGGTATCCACAAGTACAATTAGGCAAAAGAAAAAATGAGATGTATTACAACTGGAAAGTAAAAAATAAAGTTTGAATCTTGCATGTGGATTTTGTAGCTTGCCATTTGTTAAATTCTCTATCTGGAGTAGAATGAAAGCCTCCATACAGCTTAAACATGATTTTTCTTCCACAACCCATACACTTCCATTGCCCGGAGCATAGTACATGTTCATATTATAATGAAACTTCTGGCTCTGCACCTTGAGCTCCAAAAGTTGGGTGAGTCAGCACAGTGGGTGTGCCAGTAATTATGGGCCCTACTCCTATACCAAGATAGCAGGCAACAACTTAAATATAAACCAAAGTGATTCCAAAATATAAGTACATCCCACTAAACCCATCTTCCCCTTAAATGCAACCCAAACATGCCATTCCAGTACCAGCTGAGACAAGAGAGTATAATGAAAACAAAATCAATGTGATAAAAGACAACAGATCTTAACTAACTACAGTTAAAATAGTTTATTTTATTCTAATTTGTAAAAACATTTGATCACATGAATATATTGCTAGAAACTTTCCCAGGCAAAGCAAAGAAATTTGGAGCTTTAGCTTTATTAACTTCACAGTAAATCTACCTGTGAATAGAACGTATAGTTTCAGAAACAGGAATCAGAATTTTAATTCTATTTGTCAAGTTTACGAGAGTGGGTGAGTGAGTCAGTCAGAAAAAATTAACCAATTAATTTTAAATTAACCAACCAATTTGTCAAGTTTATGCTCATAAAAATTCTTCAAGAGATAATGAGACATTATATAATGAAAGAATACAATATGATACCCAATTAAGAGTTTGCATAAAGCCCTTGCATGGGTTGGGAGCAGGGCCTGGGTGAAAGGGTGATACTGATGAGAAGAAATGCACCTAATAGAGAAGATATATAAATCCGGCCTGGTGATTCTAATAATAAAAAGTTAACAATGGTTCAGAATTAACCCAAAAGTAGATCCTTTTACCTTTTCTTGCACTGTAAAAGTGAGGAGAGGCAACAATCTTTAAGTTTGTATACACTTGTGACCCTCCAAGCATTTATTAACTCCCTCTACTATAACTTGAGACAATATAAAGAAATGTGCCTGAGGCCCTAAGACTTTCAAAATTCCATTCCACTAGCCCTTTCTGGGAACACATTTTCTCATGTTATAAAGAATCTGTAGCATGAAATTATTTAAAATGTGTCTGTGAAATCTGGATAATTTATAGTTCTCTTTTTCTTCAGTCTAATTAAGTGAGCAAGTAGGCTGGGAATAATTTTCTATTTTAAATGCTATAACTGTAAATTGTCTTCAATTAAATCACCCAATAAATTAACATCTTAAGCTTATAATATTACATTTTTCTGAATTGAAGCTCTAGGCAGGAAACAATAAAATACTACAAAATCAGAGTAATACATATGAGCTAAAAGCATTTCTATCACAAAAGAGGCAAGGGCATCATTTAATTTTCAGGTAAAGAAGATTTTTGCAGAGCTCACCTATAATTCCAAGTCTGAAGCTTCCACAATATGGTCATTTGGGGCACATATTGAGCTAAAAAATGATCCAGTATACCAGATCCATGAACATAACAATAACTTAATTGTAGAGTGAAAATTTCTTATTATATTCACATTGGCCTTTTTACATGCCTTTTAATGGACATAATCATTTCACAGCCTGCTTGGTCTGACTTTGTTCAGGAGACCTATAACAGGTAACCCTTCCTTCCCAGAACAGCTCCAGCCTTAGTCCAAATGAAAAGCTCATGTTCCCAAGGACAAGAATAAAATTATTGGAGATACGGAAGTTTGTGGAGTGCAACCTTAGAAAAAACTTTCTATCAAGGGATGTTTCAATCACTGCAGCTTTTAAAAATCAAAATGTAAGTGATAGAAGAATAAAAATAAAATCCCAGGTTATATTCAGGCACTATAGCTAAATTTTGAAAATCAGAAAATTCAGTAAGTGCATATACTCTATAGCCACACTGTATTTACACAAAGTCAATCTACAAATTTTTCTTTCTTAAGACTCTGTATCTATTTTATTACTAATTTTCTTCTTCATTCCTACCCCCTTCCTAATAATACTAATAATAATTTTACTAAAATTTAGTAAATTCACTCCATTTTGTTCATTCATACATCCACACTCCTTCTCCTTTATTCTCCTTGTTGAGAATTAAGGAGATAAGTGCCATTTACATGCCCCCACTTTAAACTTTTCCAATGTTTGACTGTATTCACAATGTCTTGTTAATACACCCACAAGGTATTTTTGTAAACTTTCTGTCTTGGATTGGATTTTACAGTTCATTCTGTGCTGATGCAGAGGTAGCTTATCTGCTCTTTCCCGTTATGGAAAACACAGAATCCTTATCTTGACATATGTCAGTGACCACTCTAAAATCTCCATTTAATTTGGCTCTCAGGGTATAAAAGGAGTGTCTGCTCACCATCCCAACCTCTACCCTCTGCCTTAGACAATGTGAACAAATTGTAAAAGAATAAAAAGAGGTGACTATGAATGCTCAAATCAATCAGTGGTTTAAAGGCAGCCAATAAAATCTATAGGGAAAACAATCTGTAAAAATGAATTAGGGGCTTATGTCATGAAAGTGAGTAATAGAAATCACAAATAAATGTGCCCTTAACCTTGTCATAAGCCAGTTTTATAGGACTTCAACCTCTTTTCTGGCATCACTTCATGCTTGTCAATGAAGTGCTGGGATTCTGTTATTTCCCACACCTTCTCTTTTTCAAAGTGCCATTCTCCCTCATTCCACTAAATCCATGTGAATGTCCATTGAATCTTTACATCTAGTGGAACTCTCTGAAGCTGAAATCTTTTATAAGATCTTTAGGAAAGAAAAATATTCTATAGCCTGAAAGTTAACCAATTCAAGGGCTGCACTATATTTTCATTGGAAAAAAGTAAAGTAAAACTGCTCATGGCTTGGGGATAATTATAACCTCTTACATTTCTTTGATGTCCTCAGAGAATCTAACAGTGTGCCAGAGTGCAGTGTTCACTCAAAGTACAAATGGCACACAAAATGTTCAATGGTATAAATCTAAAAGATGTAGCATTTCACATAGGTAGCATTGCTATGGCCTCTAGTACCTCTTGTTTTGTGGTGGCCAAAGACCACCTCTGCCATGGGGGCAGGGGAATCAAATGAAAATTAAATAATTATTTATATTTTATTTTTATTTTATTTTATTTTATTTTATTTTTTTATTTCAGCATATTATGGGGGTACAAAAATTATTTATATTTTAAATGTGCATTCCTGACATAAAAAGAGGAATCATAAATAGATTCAGAAATTTTCTTTAACAGTTTAATAAAAATATGTCATTCATTTTCACACAGATATACACACACCTACACAGCATAGGCTGACAAGTTCCTCTAAGGGGATAGCTCTCATAGGAAGTAAAACAAATCATCTCTATTTAAAATAATTTCTATTTTAAGGTTTTTTTATAGAAAATCAAGATGTCTATACAAGTCCAACTTTTCTATAAGAGCTTTGTGTTGTATTTTGTTTTTATAGTGTTGTTGAATGTGTACTAAATATATTAATGTATAATACTAGCATTTCCATCATAAAGATAGCTAATATAATATCAAGTATGAAATGTCCGATTTCCTTAAGTACTAAGTTTGACAGTTGATATTTCTGACGTTTCACTTTGACACTTTTTTGTTTTATTTTTATTGTGAAGGTACAGGCTTAGTCTTTCAAATGTAAATTTTGGCTTGTGATTATCTTTCAAATATTTTTTAGAACAATTTTTGTGAAACCATGGATGAGTAAAAAAATCATGTTATTTTCAAATATGAGTTCCATGGTGGAACCAATGCAGTGCAAACAGCTCGACATATCAACAAAGTGTTTGGAAATGATATGGCTAATGAACACACAGTACTTCGATGGTTTGAGAAGTTCCATTCTGGTGATTTTAATCTTGAAAATGAGCCACATGAGCAACCTGAGACCAAGGTGGATAATGATGAGCTGAAAGCTGTACTGGAAGCTCAACCTATGTGTGAATTAGCAGCAAGGTTTGACATTAGTAGTCCAACAATATTGGACCATTTGAAACAAACTGGCAAGGTAAAGAAGCTGGATAGATTGGTTCTGCATGAATTAAATGAGCATCAGAAGAGAAATTGTATCAAACCTTGCCTTTCTTTGCTGTCATGACATAAAGAAAGGCAAACCATTTCTACACCACATTGTTACGTGTGATGAAAAATGGATGATTTTTGACAATTGCATGTGTTCAGCACAATGATTAGATAGAGATGAAGTACCAAAATACATTACAAAGCCAAATATTCATCAAAAAAAGCTAATGGTGTCTGTTTAGTGGTCCAGCACTGGTATTATGCACTATAGCTTCATGAAACCTGGTCAATCAATTACAGTGGATGTCTACTGCAACCAACTGGGTGAAATGATGATGATACTTGTGATTAAGCAGCCAAGATTGGTCAATAGAGAAGGCCAATCCTCTTGAAAGACAATACTCAACCACATGTCAGACAAATGATGCTGCTCAACTTACAGCAGCTGGGCTTGGAAACTTTCTGTCATCTACCACTGTATTCTCTAGACCTTGTACCAATGGACTACACTTCTTCCAGGCTTTGGACCACTTCTTGCAAGGAAAAATATTCAATTCTCAGGAAGCTACGGAAAATGCCTTTCATGATTTCATTGCCACTTGCTCTGCAGGCTTCTTTGCTGCTAACATGAACAAGCTACCATTAAGACGACAAGACCATGTTGATAGTTTAGGCACATACTTTAATTAATTGTATTGCTTCTTGTTTAAGATATATTTAATAACAAACTATACTTTTAATTTGAAATCGGACATTTCATATTGAATGACCTATTAGTATATAGAAAACTTTGGGCTCAAACACCTTAACAGTCAAAAATTTTGTTCTTGAGTATCTGGCACTAAACAACTTTTCCCTCTTTGGAAAACAACTTATTATGTTTAAACATTTTCAGTCGAAATTTGTCACCAGCTAAACTTACCTCACAACAATTTTCCACATGTACACTCGTCCCCACTCCTACCATCACCCATTACTCCTCTCTTCAAGTGTATAGCTTACCAATATAAAGAAATTTCTTAATTCAAATACAACAATAGTAATCACTATCATAATTCTTATTTCCTCTTGGCACCTCACTTTGTCCAGTTTAATTATTCTATTGAAAATGTGGTAAACACTCACAACTACATCATGAAAAAGCACTATTAAATTTGCACTGTTACATATTGCATGGTTGTGGTAAGGTTTGGTTTCCTTAGGCCATATTGGTGATCATAGGCAGATTTCTCCCTTAGCTCACTCAACACTTCATCAATGCCCTGGCTTTTGTCTTGTAATTCTAGCATATAAAATGCAATTATAGATAAAATCCCTCTTGAGACAAGCTTTTCATTGTCTCTCCAAAGTACATTTTCTTCGTGCATTAAATCATACCCCAGGACATCCCACAACACTAGCTGTAGCTTGGATTCTTGTTTCCTCTGTATCAAAGTGACCAATTTATATTCTCATTCTAATACCTCTGAGTTCCAGTTGATTCTCCTGGCATATTTATAGTTGCAATCACATTTAAAAAAAAAAACAAACTCTTGATATATTAATAGGTAATCAATACACATAATTTACTTAAAGAAAAATTTAATTTTTTTAAAAACTAAATTATAGACTATTTTCAAATCCTAAACTGTCAACATTAAAAAAATATTATATACATTTTTATATGTATTGCTGCTATCAACTCCATGGCTTTTGGCTATAATGGCTGTGTTGATTTTCATCTAATCTCCTATAATAACTGTTTTATCTTTCTTGTTATAAGCCATCTGGCCTTCTGAATTTTTAGTTATCATCCATGATATGAGCCTCACTCAATATGCCCAAATGACATTTTACTTTATTTTTAGCGTATTTGTTTTTCTCTAAGTAAAATAACTATTTTAACAGGAAAAGGTTGATCAAAAATTGTGATCTGTATCTTTTGTATTAAAAATATGTTTAAATCTTTTGCAATTAAATTATCTTACAAATTTTTAAAATACATTTGGTTTTAGTTTCTAAATGTTACCACATTTTTAAGGCATTTTAAGTCTTTTCCTTTTTTCCTTCTACCAAAAATTTATTAAATACTTATTTTGTACCAGTAACACAGTAGATGCTGATGATACAGAAGGAACTAAGATAAGAACCCTCATTACCCTTATCAACCATTGTGTTGTGTTGACATACTTTTAAGTGTTGGAGTCTGATTTTAAAATGCCTTTATTATTTCTTATAAACCATTACATTTTTAAACTAAAGCTAAATACATGATGATAGATTAAAATCTAGATCAGATCATGTTAAAATCTTACTTCTTATATACACCTGATATTTCAGTTCTGCATTGTTTAGGGAGAAAACAACATACATTGATGGGCTTTTTCCTACTGATGTTTAAAAGTAGATGTCTGGGTCATTATCATAAAAATAGGTCTGGGTGAATAAGTTAAGAAAACCCAAAGGTACTACAAATGTTGCCTCTTTTTTTCCTATGAAAGAAATTCAACTGTGTCCCCAAAGGCCTCTGAGATTCAGGTTCACTACATAAAATGATCACAAGGAGAGCTGAGCGTGCAAGGTTATGTCTCTCTACCCGGAAAATGAATCACATTTTCTCATACACAAATGGTATCTGATGGCCCAGCCTTACTCCTAACATCCTACATCTTCCAAAAGGAGGACTCCTTTTCCTTATTTGTTTAAAGGTGACTTTCAGGCTAATGGTGCTCATAATTAGATTATTGAAAATGTTCTGCCTTCCTCCAGGCAGCAAAACATCCATATCTGGCAACTTCAAGTTTTCTTTACAACAGTGGAAATGGAATGACTATTTGTTCCCCATCTCTCTGCAATGCCTGGAAGACAGAAGGAAAGCAGGAGCTCAAAATATTGTGGATTGTTTTGGCAGCCCAAGCAACCAGCTGTTGACTGGAGTTCTACAGAACTAGCCAGGGATGTCAGTAGATGACTCTGGCATCTGTGTTATGAATGACATCTCAGGATAAAATCCCCTCTCTAGTTTCTTGGCAGCTTAAAAATCAGAGAGTGAGATGAAAAACATGGTTCTCAATGCCTAAATGAGTTGCTGGAATATTTTGGACCTGCTTAAGCCAGCATGAGATTTATAAACATCTCTGACTTTCAGTCCAGGTTTGAACTGATATTCAGCACCCCAAAAAATAGTGACTTACAGTGCAAAGCATCTTTAATAGGTTCAAAGGTCCAAAGTTCCATTACCTCTGAAGAAAGAATATTTATAGAGGTTTTTCTGATCTTTCATCTTCCAATGATTGCTTTTCCTAATCAAAAGTGGCAAAGTAAGAGTCTTTCTCTTTTACTGTTTGAAATATAGGACTAATCTTTGGAGGTAAGCGGAAGGAAATTATCCTTTTCATTAGCAATAGCTGTTTAAATTTCAAAGATTATATAAAAAGACATGTCCTTGTTCTGTTTACAGCATTTTAATCATTTCTAGTAGCAGTCTTGGCTATTATATCACAGTTAAAAAAAATACCAGCAAATATGTAGACCCAAGATGCTCAGTTTACAAGATGGGGAAACAATCCTTGCTAATAGAACATGTCTAAAAATGAGGCAGGAGATGAATAGGTGAATTAATTCGCCATATGCCCAGTCAATTAAGTAAAGTCCTGGCACATTAGAAAATGCTTATCTGATTTAAATAGAAAATGCTTTCCCCCAAATTGCAAAGGAATGAAAATAAAAATCAAATCATACATTGATGACTAGTTACTGACGCCAAAATGCTTTATAAGAATGTATGTTATTTCAGGAAAAAGAAACTGAATTTCACAATTACTTTTGAAAATTCCTTCTTACCTCAAGATCTGTGGAAAAGCTAATACATACACACACACACACACACACACATACACACACACAGTCATGTATCACTTTCTGACATGGATATGATCTGAGAAATGTACTGTTAGGCAATTTCATTGCTGGGTGAACATCACAGAGTATATTTAAATGGTACATCTTGCTACATACATAGGCTACTTGCTCCCAGGCTACTTGCTCCTTTACAGAATGTTACTGTACTGAATACTGTAGGCAATTGTAACACAATGGTAAGTATCTGTGTATTTAAACATATCTAAACATAGAAAAGGTACAGTAAAAATATAATAATCTTGTGGGACCACCACTGTATATACAGTCTGTTGTTGACTGAAATGTCATTATGCAGCTCATGATTATAAATATACAGTAAGTCCTCGCTTGACTTCATGGACAGGTTCTTGGAAACTAGGACTTTAAATGAAACAATGTACAATGAAACCAATTTTCTCCTAGGCAAATTAATATAAATAAGAGTTAAGTTCCTACTGCATATTTCTGGTCACAAAAATATCACCAACTTCTAAATAAAGATTTCAAATGCTTCTAATAATAAACATTGAAATGAATCTGAGCTATATATACATTTAAGGAAGATTAAAATAAACGAGATATTTAATAATTATTTACCCAATTTTTGGTGAACCAGTGAGTGATGGTAGTCATGGTGGTGGTGGGTTAAATCAAGAAATAAATGTTTGCAAAGCAAATACCACCATGCAGCTCAAAAACAAATAATACCAAATGTGGTGAGCTCACTGAGCACTTCCTTACTGCATTATTTTCATGCATTTGTATGATTGTATACTTAATGAATTTTTATTTTACAATAACATAATTTGTATTCATTCATTTTTTCATTCTTCTAACCCACTTATTATAGTTTAGGGTTCAGGGTGGATGGAGCCTCTCTCCCAGGAGCTTATGGTGTAAAGTGGGCACCAACCCTGGACAGGACACCATCCTGTCACAGGGTACACTCACACACTCACACTCACCCAGACTGGGACCATTTAGACACTCAATTTACCTAATGTGCACCTCTCTGGGATGTGGGAGGAAACCTGAATACCCAGAGAAAACCCACACAGACATGGGGAGATCGTGGAAACTCCACACAAACCGTAGCCTCAGATGGGAATAGATTTTTTTTTCCTTCATCAACATTATAAGGAAACAACATTAAAGGGAACAGTGTCATTCGAGGACCTGCTGTAAACACACACATACACGCATACACATATATGTATATGGTTACTAATAAATATAAATATGCTTCATTGCTAAGTACAAACTCCTTAACAGGAATAGACCGTATGTTGGAAAAAACATGGAAAAATGAATATCTTCTGCAATATTCTGGAATTGTATATTTCAAGAAAAACATGGTTAAAGGATGATTTTTTGGTCTGGAAAATGCTGTAGATCTCTTTAAGCACCAATTTTGTGAGGAAAACAACATTTAAAGATTTAAAAATATTTAAGTTACTTTATAGGATTACATGGGAATAATTACATAGCCATATGGTGATAGTTTATGAAATTACATTTTGTCTATAAAGTCTGAAATTCTGTTACTCCCAGTTTCCTTGATGTTTGATTCAATTATTATATAATACAAATTTCAAAATAAAAAATTATTGAACACTTACTATGCAGGCATTGTGCTAAGAAATTTATAATATTACCTTATTTCGTCCTTACAACAATCCTGTAAGTACCATAATTATCTGCGTTAGATGGTGAAACAATCTAAAAAAAATGAAACCAGCTCAAAGCCTTACAGCTAGTTATTCCATACCTTAACTCCTAATACTATACTCTTAAAAATAACTGCATATATCTTTCTCATCAGTTGCATTTATTCTCAAAATTTTCAGGTTAAAAGTAGGCAAATATCCCTATCACTAAGATTTTGTTTACACAAGAGATAACCAGATCCACCAGAGGCCTGATCTTACAAGTGGTGACTGCTCAGTGGAAGTGAATTACAATGATTTGTCACATCTAGTTTGTTTATATAGGAAAGAGAAGCATAGGATTTACTATATGTTTGTTCCATAAACAAAGGATTGGTAGCAAACAACTCATTAGCACATTTGTCTAATAATCCATACAGTCAACTGTGCAGTCAGGGCTGCATGCCATGGTGGCCAGGGATGACAAAAGAGGCTGGAAATGGAGGGAACCATTCTAAGACAGTGTCCTTTCCACTGGTCAATATAGTCAACCCAACACTCGTCTCCTGATCACCCTTTATCCACATGTGATTCACTGCAATACAAATAC
Organism: Cheirogaleus major; assembly: GCA_963574435.1. Lineage (NCBI taxonomy): Eukaryota > Metazoa > Chordata > Mammalia > Primates > Cheirogaleidae > Cheirogaleus > Cheirogaleus major. The sequence goes on from CAUYPO010148023.1 coordinate 12,368, forward strand.
CCTCTGATCAGCAATTCTTTAATTAAAATCAAATGAACAGATGGAAAATTTATAACCCAGTAAACAGTGTCTTAAATGGCAGCCTGACTCATTAAATAAAAGTTAAATAATATAAAATACTAACTTAAAAATATCAAATATTTTTGTTTTATTTTTATGACACTTGTAAATATCATACCAGTATGTTATTAATTTTCAATATGTTTTTAAAACTAGTGTTGAAACATTTCATTCAGTCAAGGTAGGTACTAAAGATTTATTAGCTATTCTTGTAATATAAATAATGTTCATATCTATTTTAACATGAGCTAGAGATATTTACTATTTGGAATCAAACCCTAATCTTTGGAGGCAGACAGAAAATTATCCTTTTCTTTAGCAATTATATGTGTATTCACTGTTAACATAAGTCATTTTTTGTAAATTATAGTCTCTTCCAGATTAAAGGTACATTGTATTTGACAGTTTTCATTAATCTCCTTCAAATTTCATAACTGTAGAATTCTAATAGAGATGTATATTCAATTGCCTTTGCTGATAACCAAAATTGCCACTGGATTTGTGGGTATAAAAATAGGGAAACATTACTTTTAGGGCTATAAAATATCTTAATCTAGATATTGATCTTTCTCAAGTATATAGGATAAGAAGCAAAGTCAAAAGTTGTCTCTTATGCTATTTATATTAGATACTAAGATTTCATTAAAAGAAAATTTTAGCAATTGTCTAGACATACTTCAAAAAAGACATTTTCCACTGCCTCACTATAGAATATAATTCCAAAACTGTGTGTGTGTGTATATATAATTTCGTCAAATATTTAGGTTTGTGTGTCAATTTTGAAAACAGTTCACTCGGATTTCTGATTGGATTGTTATTGCCATCCTCACCACAATTGGATTTAAACACACTTGAGCAAAATACTTAAAACTGGAATTAATTAATAGCAAAGAAATAATAGATGATTTGGTTATTTTTCAAATAATGGAAGAATGACTTTCTTTACATTCACGACTGAAAAATAAGAATATTCTACAAAAATGTCCCTACATAGGAAGTACCTTAAATGCTGAGCTCTAATCGTGGGTTTCTCCAGTCTGTCAGTCTTAAAATATTGCAGAGATGAGCTCCCAGATGCCAGTTGGCAGTCCAATTTAAAGAAGCAGCAGCCTAAAGAACCGTACAAAAGAGCTTATAGGTTATCTTTATGCTGCATGTCATGAAGTCTACTGCCATCTTATGAGTATTCACAAAGGACACTATACTATGAAAGAGTTAATTAGGAACGTAGGCAAAATTCATGTGGCTAACTTCCTTTTTAACCCTATTTATTATAATTTTTGTAATATTCTGTTGGTGCTTTCAGACTGCATAATGAATTCATTTGAGGATTTTTGAATATATTCCTATCCTTCAATTAGATGAACAAGTGAAAAAGTTATTCCTCTAAGAATGAATTTGATAGAAAATTTTACTTGTTGGCCTTTCATCAAAAATACCATTGCATTTTCAAAGCAATTGTTTGAAGCAATCAGTTAAATATCTGAATTCTATATAGGTTTCTCATTTTTTGGTTGCTCAGGGGAAGTCTGGCTACAGTATCCCACTGCTTTGAAATGAACAGAAGCAAGAGAATATAATGGTAATTTAACTTTAAATAAACCTACTGCTCAGCAATGCTCAGCAGCCATAAATGAATAGATTTTTTAGAAGCTGTGAATACTTTATCAGAGCCATTGTTCTTTTTAATGTATTTCAGAGGCATTGCAGTTACTGTAATTCCAAGTGGCATCCGCTTAAAGTTCTCACCAGATACAGTTTACACTTAAACCAAAAGCTTAAGAAAGGTCAAGGTGAATATGATCATGACTACACTAAAATAAAAGCCTTAGATGTACAGGTTATAAGCAAGCTGAATACACATGTGCCTTAGTTTTTGTTTTGTTTTGTTTTTTTGCTTCTGTAACAGAATACCAGAGACTGGGTAATAAAGAACAGAAATTTATTTGTTTCATGGTTCCAGAGGTTGGGAGATCCAAGAACATAGTGCCAGCATCTGTGGAGGGTCATCCAACGGCAAAAGGCACCAGGGACAAAACTCCCAGAAGAGCAGCATTAACCCACTCATGAAGATGAAGCCCTCATGCTCTAATTATCTCTTAAAGGTCCCACTTTCCAATACTGTTACAACAGCAATTAAATTTTAACATGAGTTTTGGTGGGGACATTCAAACTATACCAACATGCTGAAAGAGTGTAGGATTAAGTAGATGGCCAGAGAAGTTCAACTATTGAGGGCTAAGTATTAGGTTTATTAGATAACTATGTTTCTTTTTTAATTTCACTTCCTTATGGTTCTCTGATTGCCTGAGTTTGAAATATTTAATTACCCACCAGCATGTCCAAGAAAAGAAAAAGGAGGGACATCTCAATATTGCTTCAGCCTTGTTAATCTGATAACAGGTCTATACTTGCAAATTGGAGCTGATGGTGAAAATTATATTTTTTGAGGCATTTGTAGATTCAAGTGAAAGTCAATCAGGAAGCATAATTCATTTGTCCATTCATTTTTTCATGCTGGAGAACAGTGTAGAACAGTGGTTAGGTATGAGAGCACTCATTTGTTTGAATACTAGCTTTATCACTTCCGTATTATATAATCTTAGGTAAGATGTTTGACTTTCCTATCTATACTTCAGATCATCATCACAAAAACCTCCCACCTAATATTCATAAAAGGATTAAATGAGAATTCCATTTGGGAAGAACTGAATTAGAACAGAGAGATGCCCTCAAAAACCCTTACTTTTAATACTATAACCCTTGCATTTTACTTGCTATGTAAAAGTGCAAAGCTAGAAGCTGAGAATATAATAATGTATGATATAGCCTCACATTCAATAAACATAGCCTCATCAAGGAAACAGAAACAAATAATTATAATAGAATGTTTATTATAAAACTGTGAACAGGGTTTTAGAAAGACTCTTCACATACGCAGGAGATGAAAGGAAAGGATTCCAGAAGAAGATACTATATGGGCTTATTTCTAAAACATAAATTATTTCTGATAGGATCCGATTTAATTAAATCCTTTATTGCTACTTGAAGACTTGGTCCCATTGTCCAACTTTTATCTTTTCTTCTAATCTTTTACTCATTTATATTTGCAATCGCTGAATGGACATAATGTACAACAGAGAAATACAAGAAAATAGACAGAAAATTGGTCATGGATGATAGTTTGCATCCCCCTTTCACAGTGTCAACACCTCCATGCAGTCTTAGTGATAGGCTTTCTTTGACTTAAAACAGCTAAATGTAGTAAGATACAGAATTCTACAAAAAGCAACCCAACATAACTTTCTAATAAAAGCCAAGAAAAAATGTCCTTTTGGAAAGACATAAAATTTCTATTGTATGCCCAAAATTCTAAAAAACAAAGTAAGGCTTTGAAGTAAAGACCTGGAAAAAATAATTATTTCAAGTAAAAGAGAAAACCATGATGTAATAGACTCCTTGATTCCAAAGGTCCCAAGAAGTTTAACCCTTTTAGTATAATTACTTGAAGCTTTTGAGGTCCCTAAGCCAATAAAATTTTCAATCATGATAACTAAGGAAGTAATCATAACTGTCATGTCTTGTGTTAAGATTAAGCAAGGACATATTAGCTACACCAGGAGAAGACAAACAGGGCCAAGTGAAAATTATACAAAACTTGCCCACCAAGTTAGAACAAGTACTCTCTCTTGGAAAATCTTTATAGCTCATGCTTAGGGTTGAAATTACAGGAAGAGGTTGATTAAACCTTTATAGTAAAAGGAGAAGGGTACATAGAAAAGGAATGGTGATTAAATCTTGCTTTATCTGGCCTACTAGTTTAGGTTCAGTACAAAACTAACAGTCTTTTAATAGTCAGCAAGTTTAAACTGCTGTGTTACAGTTAAATGATCCCTTTTGGATAGAGGAGAATTGCTACAGCTCAGTCAATATCTGAAAATACTACTATCGTTTCTCCGGCTAAATCTATTCTCTATCTAGAACATCCATAAAACATAGTATGACATTCATTCTCATTTCACAAATAGATCCCCTAAAATGTATTTAAATGGCATTCTGCTTCAAGACAGTGACTTAAGAACTTTTGAGATTCTATGAATTATTTCTCACTAGTCAAGCACATAGAGTGTTGAGGAAAGGAAAAAATAAACATCAAGGGGAATTTCAAAAGACTTCAAAATCCATATGGGAAAGGAATGAGAGAAGCAAGCAAATATGTAACACAAAAGCCCTTGAAAAAAAAAACAGCTTTGAGGAAAGCTATTTGAGCACAAATTTTATTTTTATTGAGAATAAAAGAAGAATCAGCAATATCCAGCATTCTAGTTCAGTTTTTCTACTAAAGGACTAAGACAAAATCCTATTGTAGTACATATGCTCTTAGGAAACAGCTTGAACATTAACATTACTTATGCTCTCAGAAACTTTGGAAAGAAACATTTTAAAGTGAGAACCAAAATATACCATGTTTCTTGAATGGGGGGGGTTAGAGGACAATGGAGGCTTTGGCACACCTAGGCTGAAAATTAAAATGAAATGGCCACATTTATATACAGTAGGAATGGTCATTGGCTTTTGGGGAAAAAATAGAGTTGGCAGGTGGCTAATTGTGAGAACAAGTAATTTCTCCAATTGTTGGAAAGAAAAAGGGGGAGGGGGTGTAAGATTTGGAAAAGTCCTGGGTGCAGAGCACAATAAAAAAGAAAGAGTCAATAATTTTTCTTCTAATTTCAAAAAAGTCAAGGACCATGGATTAAGGAAGAAATGTGTTGCCTGGAAAGTTGTAGGCTCAAGATGGCTCTCTAGGTGGATTCACCACTTCCCAGGCTCTCAAGCTCAGAAAACAGATTTTCCCAACACTAAGAAAAGAATTTATCCACAAATTAATCAGGTTTACAGAGATTGATTCCTGAAAAACAGAATGCCTGGGCAAAAATAGAAACAGACAATTCACAGAAAGAAGTAAAAATTAAAAATGATAAACCCATGAAAATATATTTAGCCTCACAAGTCATCAACAATTTTTTGTACATTTTTTTTTTTTGCGACAGTATCTTGCTCTGTCACCCAGGCTGGAGTGCAATGACCTCATCATACACTTCACTGCAATCTCAAACTCCTGGGCTCAAACAATCCTCCCTCTTCTGCCTCCCAAAGTGGTAGGATAGCAGACATGATTAACAAATTAAAACCAAGAGATACAATTGTTAATTTGCACAATGTAAAAAAAATATAATAGTAAAACCAAATCGTTGTCAAGGATGCCAGGAAATGATCGTTTCCATCCACTCCTTTTGGAAAAATTAATTGATGCAAATATTCTACAGGATAATTTAACAAAATGCCTCGAAATCTGTACATGGATAGTTTTGGCCCATATCTAGAAAAGTATCTTGTTAAAATTAGTCAGAATGTATATAAAGCTGTATATACAGGGATGCTTTTCAAAATGTTGAAAAAAGAAAAAAAAATGGAAACAGCCCAAACTTGAAAATGATGGCTTGGGAATAATCCTAGGAAACTAGAACTGGGAGAACTATAATGATTTAACAGTAAGCTCAAATTATTTTAACTACTCTGTTTAGAAAGAGACTTTGTGAACAGAAGGCAGATGGTCTGCTATGGAAACATAGAGAAAGGAGATCTATTATCCAAGGGCCTGAGCTAAAGAAGGCAAAGTTGAACATCATGGTCATGTCTAAAATGACTTTTGAGAGAACACAGTCTCAGAAAAACTTATCTCAGAGATAATTTTTATATTATCTAACACTCTTTATTCTGATTGTGTGTCCACCAGACCAATTTCTGATATCATATTTGTCTATTTTATAAAAATAGGAAGAGATGATATCATCTGTTCTCTTGAAAATTATGGTCTGCTTGATAGTTAGATTTATCCATGAAATGTATTCAAATGGCATTCTTTTTTTAAGCCATCTTTGCTTTGACTTTAAAAATTTAATAAACTTCTAATTTTAGAAAGTTTTAGATTAACAGCAGGTTTCCAAGATAGTACAGAGTTCCCATATATCCCTCACCTAGTTTTCCCTATTGTTAACATCTTACACTACTATAGTACATTTGTCACAACTAAGGAATCAACTTTGATGCATTACTGTTAATTAAACTACACATGCTATTTATGCTTCAAATTTTTAAAAGAAACTAAGATTCCATACCTAGAAATATGGTAGAAATAAGCCATATACAAACTCTAGAAAATTAATATTTTTTAATAATCAAAAGATCTAAAAATGGTGTCGAGGTACAGAGACCAGGAATAAAGCAGAAATGCCTATCAAAAGAGAAACAAAAATTGGTCTGAGATTCTATTATTCAATTAGGTGATTGGCAAAACTTCAGAAGTTTCATAATATAGCTTTTGGGGGAAGCTATGGGGAAATAGCTATTCTTTGTGCATTGCTTGTGGGAATGTAATTGCTAGCATTTCTATGGAGAATGATTTGGCAATATGTATCAAAATTACAAGGCATACAATCTTTCACCTATCATCTTATCCAAGAATTCTCCCTGTAAGTATGTTTGGGCATGTGAAAAATGATGTGTGTACAAGATTATTCACTACCTTGTGATTATATTAATAAAAGAATACAAACAACTCATACACCTATAAATAAATTATGGTATATGCTGAACAGAATCCCTTACAAAACTAATGAGGAAGTTCTCTGTGATTGTTGGAACTACTGACCAGCAAATGTTTCCTCCCTATACTCTTTCATCATGGGCAGAATCTACTTTCCCATTTCACTGATGTCAAGCTTACTCACAAGTGGCTTTGACTGTTGGGATATAAACAGATATGCATAGGACAAGAAAACACTCCTACAAACATAGGAACTTTGTTATGAGAGAAATGCAACTGCAGATTTTATTAGTTTTCTAGGACTGCAGTAACAAAATACTACCAACTAGAAGACCTAAACAACAGAAATTAACTGTCACATAGTTCTGGAAGACTAGAACTTTATGAACAAGGTTAGTTCCTTCTGAGGCCTGTGAGACAAAATCTGTTCCATGCCTTCCACCTAGGTTCTGGTGGTTTGGTGGCAACATTCAGCATTCAACATTCCTTGGCCTGTAGAAGCATCACCCTGATCTGTGCCTTTATCTTTGCTTGGTAGTATCCTGATATGTGTGTCTGTATCCAATCTTCCTTTTATATAAGGACACAATCATATTCCATTAGAATTCCCCCATGCCAGTATGACCTCATCTTAGCTAATTATATCTGCAATAATCCTATTTCCAAGTAAGGTCACATTCTGAGCTACTGAGGGTAAGGCCTTTAATATATGAATGGGTGGGGTGTAAAATTCAACCCCTAACACAGACCAATGGAAAAACAGATTCCATTTCATAAATAATGCTAGCACAACAGTGTGGCCATTCTATAAATTTACCTAGTATTTGATTGGTGGATATTTAGGTTGTTTCCAGTCTTTTGTTACTACAGACAATAGATGTAATAAATAACCTTGTAAGAGTAATAAAGGGAAAGAGATAAAACTGAATATAGCAAAATCAATTCTAGGTGGACTGAATATTTAAATATGAAAGACAAATTTTAAGTTTTATAAGATAATATACATAAATTTTCTTTATGACCTCAGAAGAAGGAAATATTTCTTAAATAAGGCACAAACTATATTATTACATAAAAACTCACTAGGTTTTACTGCATCAAAACTAAAAAATAATGTTCTTTGATGAGATAGTAAGGAAATGAAATAATAATCCTGAATCTTGGCAAAAGATATTTTAAGAGCTTACTGAACGTCAATAAGAAAAAAGCAAATGGCCAAATATAAAAACAGGCAGAAGACATTAATGGGTAATTCAGAGGAGATAAACTATAAATGATCAATAAATATATTAAAAAATGTTCAACATATTCCATAATCAGGAAATACAAATTATGACACATTAATATATTATTTTATACCAGCAAATTGCCAAAACTAAAAAATGTGACAAACCCAACTGCTGGTAAAAATTAGAATCCACAGAAACATTTATATACTATATGAATATGTGTATATTCTATAATATAGCAACATCCTCCCTTTGGTATATACCTTAGAAAATGTCTTTACTAAAGAGCAGGGAGATTCAAGAATTTTCATAGACAGTTGCCCATAACAACAAAAAATATAAAAATAACTCAAATAATCATCAAAGAAGAGTCTTACATACAGTTATACATGGTTTAGCAACAGGGATATGGTCTGAGAAACATGTCCTTAGGTGATTTTATCATCATGCAAAAATCAGAGTTTACTTACAAAAACCTAGACAGTATAGTCTACTACAATCTAAGCTATATGGCATATATAGCCTATTGCTTCTGGACTACAAACCTGTACAGCTTGTTACCTTATTGAATACTGTAGGCAACTGTAACACGATAGTAAGTATCTGTGTATCTAAGCATATCTAAACATAGAAAAGATACAGTAAAAATATGGTATTATAATCTCAAGGGACCACCATTGCATATCTTCTGACTGTAAATGTGGTCGGTACACTTACACAATCTAACAGCAATGAAAATTAATGACTTTACATTTATACTATTTAAACAACATGGATGAATAAAAAGTTAAACAATGTTAATGAAAAATCAAACCACAGAAGAATACATCCAACAATATTCCATTTTATAAATATCAAAATAAATAATAATAAATAATACATTGCATATGAATATATACATATGTCATAGAAAGAGAAAAATAAAAAACATTTGTTTATATTCAATAAATTTTAGGAAACAAATGAAGAGTCAGGAAATAAATACTAAATGACTTGATAAAGTCTCTTTTCTGTAAATACAGTTTGGAATTCTAGTATCTTTGTGAAAAAAAGCTATTGCAAAATTGGCACCATGTTCCCTCAAAAATATACGGTTTGAAAATACTCCATAGGTGTGAATTTAAGGTTTAAAGTCTTATGATTTTCAGGTCCTCAATTTCAAGTTACATCTATATTACTTTATTAACTATTTCAGGTAACTCAGTAGAATATATTTGTATATCTCTTCCCGAATAAACATTGTGTCTTAAATTCCTTTAAGAAGGAAATGATGGGTTTAACCTCCATGTTATTTCTCAAAATGCCTAATAAACACTTATTTTTTCTGTCAAAAAAACTCAAAATCTTTTTATTCCTTAAAAATGTATATGAATCTATGTACAAAGTAACTCCTTATTGTGACATTAAAAAACTTGCCCAAATCCCTGCAATCAGAAGGATAATTCTGTTCTTTAAATAAGGCAATAATTTAAAACAAAAAAATAATTTTAATAAAATAAAAATTCTTATTTCAAGGAATTGGCTCATGCAATTGTGAGGGTTAACAAGTTTGAAATCCATAGGGCAGGCTGGCAGTATTGAGGCAGGGATTAACACTGAAGTCTTCAGGCAGAATTTCCTCTGGAAAACAGTTTTTGCTCTTAAGATTTTCAACTGATTAAATTAGGTCTACCCACATTACTTAGGCTAAACTTCAATTCAATAATTCAATTTATTGTATGCTAACCACATCTGCAAAAATATCCTCACAGCAATATCTAGATTAGTGTTTAATTAAATCATTGAGTACCTTTAGCCTAGCTAAACTGACACATAAAACTGTCACAGCAAGGCATATAATCTCTGTCTGCACCCTATTGGCTAGAACTCAGTCATAGTTGAAACAAAAGAAAGGAGGGAGGAAGGAAAGAAGGAAGGAAAAAGGAAAACAAGAGGGAGGAAGAAAGGGAGGAAGAGAAGGAGGAAGGAAGAGATGGGGTATCTAAACAATCTTTAAACCTCAGGAAGAAGAATTGTGGTTATCAAATAAAGTAGCCTTTTTTGGTCATGATATCTGCTAAATTTTGCATGGGAATAATTAAGCTTGCTTAGGATAAATGTTTATATAGTCATTAGCATTCTTTTTAACAAAATTCTTTAATCGTTGAAGATTTCATATCTGTATAGGCCAAGGATTAGTGGTCCTTCAACAGTAGTACTTTATTGGAGAAAAATCCACTATAAAATACTTCATTGTAAATCCTTGTGACACACATCAAAATGAACATTAAAAAACACTAAGTTTATATGAGGCCATAAATACCATGGTTTATATAACACATACTTCAGATCCTTGAGGCAGTGGTCCTAGATGCCATGAAATGCCTTGTACATTGGAGTACCCAATACTCAATTGGGTACCAATACCTTTATGTTTAAATAGGAAACATAAAGCAGGAAGAGCACACTTCCTGATCCCTACAGAAGTATAAGAGCAAAATGTCTTTTACATTTATTTCTATTATTCTCTCTTTCCTGCATCTGTGGTTGTTATCAGAATTAAAATTAGCCAACATTTAAAAGTGTTTCTTAAAAAAAAAAAGTCTTAAAGAATAATTCAATTGTCAGAGATTAGCTTATTAAATACAAATTAATAACACTATCCCGATGTTGTCAAAATCAACAGGAAAAAATAAATAGAAATATTCTGTTCCAGGTTTTAAAATAAAATAATTGAACAAATTAAACCATATTCTGATCTTGAATACAAGTCTATCAGATAAGAGGAAGAAATATTGAATAACTTAAAGTGTGCTTACATGATCTTGCTAAGTTACTACTGTAGCACTACCGTGTTTCCCCGAAAATAAGACCTACCCATAAAATAAGCCCTAGCAGGATTTCTAAGCATTTGCGCAATATGAGCCCTACCCCGAAAATAAGACCTAGTGATGGGCATGGCTATACAGCCTATCTGCACAACCCATGTATTTCCTCACGGTGAGGTAAAGAAGATGAGCAGCCCTTCTCATCTGCCCCATCATGACAGCTACTATCCCAGAGGTGACCGGAAAGGTGCGGGCAGCCCCACCAACAAGGTCGGCTCCCCCTGTAAGGTCCCGGCCATCCTGTGCGTGCTGCAAGCTGAGGCTTTGAGGGGAAAATAACACATCCCCTGAAAATAAGCCCTAGGGTGTCTTCTTGAGGAAAAATAAATATAAGACCCTGTCTTATTTTTGGGGAAACACAGTAAATGGTTCAAACATTCAGAGAGAAAACATTATCAAACTTATTCTTAGCTTTTCCTCAGTTGGAATCCTTCACAGTGTTTTCCCAGACTTCTTAGGTGAACCACACAAAGGTAATTCACTTGTCAAAGAATTGACATATTAAATCTGTGGAAAAACTAACAAAAGACTTTTTAAAATGTAAAACTCAAATCAAGTTTTCCCTATTTGGGGAAAGAATTGTTTGAATTCTTGCAGCAGCTTAGTGAATTGCAGAGGTTCTGATGCATGTTAGAAATACTCAAGGAGCTATAAAAAATATGGATTCTAAACTAATCACCCTGAGATTAGGGTCGTGCTTGGCATTGATATTTTTAAAGTTCTTCTAATTTATATAGGCATCCGTGCATGAAAAGTCCTGAATATTGGAAAAAGAAATGAACCTCCAGTTATACAATACACACTGAACATATATGTTTGCCTTCGTTCATTTCTTCACCTCTCTGAGTCCCAGCAACTGGATAGATGAGTCTGCCCTGCTCCTGATAAGAGCTTCACTTCCTTGTATGTATACTTCCTAAACTTTTATCCTTCCTAACTATCCTTGATGAAAACCTTTATTTGATTTGCTTCACTACACAGAGTTCACATGAATGAGGTGGGAAGGTAGGGCTGAAATTCTTAAGGCATGTATATTTGTCTCTCCTTTAGTCTTTTATTTTTAATTTCAAAATAGTAAAGGGGTACAAAGGTTTTTGTTACATGAATACCTTTTATAATCTTAAGCCGGGGCTTGTAGTGTGCCAATCACTCGAATGGTGTTCATTGTACCAAATAGGTAAGTTTTTACCCCTTCCCTGCTTCCCCCTCCTCCTTTCTTGATTTTCAATGACCTTTATATCTCTTTGTGCCTGTGTGTGCCCATTGATTAGTTCCCAGTTATTAGAGAGTACTTGTGGTGTTTTTCTATTTCTCAGATACTTCCCTTAGGATAATGGCCTCTAATTCCATCCAAGTTGCTTCAAAAGACATTATTTCATTCCTTTTTATGGGTGAGTAGTACTGCATGATATATATATACCACCTTTTCTTAATTCACTCATGAATTGATGGGCACTTAGGTTGATTCCACATCTTTGTGATTATGAATGGTGTTTCAATAAACATTTGAGTACAGGTGTCTTTTTTATAAAATGGCTTATTTTTCTTTGGGTAGATACCCAATAGTGGGATTGCTGGGTTGGATGGTAAGTCTACATTTATTTCTTTGAGAAATCTCCATATTGTTTTCCATAGAGTTGTACTAATTTGCAGCCCCACCAACAGTGTATAAGCATTTATTTCTCTCTGCATTCACACCAGCATCTATTGCTTTCTTGACTTTTTAATAATGGCCATTCTTATAGGGGTAAGATGATATCTCATTGTGGTTTTAATGTGCATTTTCCTGATGATTAGTGATGTTGAACATTTCTTCATATATTTGTTGGCATTTGTCTATGTTCTTTTGAAAAACATTTGTTCATGTCTTTTGTCCACTTTTTAATGGGGGTGGGTTTTTCTTGCTGATTTGGTGGAGTTCTTTGTAGATTCTGGATATTAGCTTTTTATCAAATATATAGTTTGTGAATATTTTCTCCCATTCTGTAGGTTGTTTATTATAAATAGACAGTGTAACTGTTCATTATTTCCTTTGCTCTGCAGAACCTTTTTAATTTAATCAAGTCACATTTATTTATTTTTGTTGTTGTTGCTGTATTTGCCTGTAGGTCTTAGTCATAAATTCTTTCTTTAGAATAATGTCCAGAAGAGTTTTTCCTATATTTTCTTCTAGAATTTTTATGGTTTTATGCCTTAAATTTAAATTTTTTATCCATCTTGAATTAATTTTTGTATATGGCAAGAGATATGGGTCCTATTTCATTCTCCTGCATGTGGCTATCCAGTTTTCCTAGCACCATTCCTTGAATAGAACTTCTTTTCCCCAGTGTATGTTGTGTCTCCTTTGTCAAAGATCAACTGATTGTAGGTAGATGGTTTTATATTTGGGTTCTCTATTTTATTCCATTGGTCTATGTCTCTACTTTTATACCAATCCCATGCTGTTTTGGTTACTATAGCCTTGCGGTATAATTCAAAGTCTGGTAATGTGATACTTCCAGATTTGTTCTTTTTGCTTAAGATTGCTTTAGCTATTCAGGATCTTTTTTGGTTTCAAAGAAAGTGTAGGTAAAATACCTAGGAATATACTTAACTAAGGAGGAGAAAGATCTCTACAAGGAGAACTACAAACCACTGATGAAAGAAATCACATGTGACACAAATGGAAAAACATCTCATGGTCACAGATTAGTGGAATCAGCATTGTTAAAATGTCCATATCACCCAAAGTGATTTAGAGATTCAAAGCAATCCCCATCAAAATACCAACGTCATATTCCACAGACCTATAAAAAATAATTCTACACTTTATTTGGGATCTCCTTTATTCTTGTCATTTGAAAATGAGCAATTTCTAGTCATTCAATGAAACTCTGGGTCATTGCCCAATATGCTACAGGTATAAATGTCATGGGGCCAAATGGCACCAAACATTTGAAGCTCTGGCAGGATTTTGCCAAGGGCAATTTAGAACTTCTGTTACCTCCTTGGAGGACTTACAATATTAATATGATAATCCACGGTGTGGTACCTTAGAATCAAAGGGTTCAAAGATTTCAAATATTCAGTTGTCAGAATTTTTAAAACTGATAGGAAGATTATTTTAAAATGGAAAAATTTTAAGTTTCTTTTCTTAAAGAGTCCTTAGAAAAAGCTAACAAAAAAAAGAGGATTTAAAATCCAATCTCCTTCTTCTTCTTCTGATCCAACTCAGGATTGTCTGCCCTCCTGGATCTCCTGTATGTTGTTACCTTCTCCTCCTGGCACTGTTGCTCTTCCTGTATCTTCCCCAGACCACTCTCTCTTTCTCTTCCACTGGCTTTTCCTAAACAAAACTTCTCACTGGGCAATAACTCTCCACAGTGTCTTCTAACATAAGTGAGGAAGAATATCACCCAATTCCACTGGAATTGTAGCTTCAAACATTAGTCAAGCTCAGACCTATAAAATCTACATTCCTCTTACACTGAAAAACAAAACTTCAATAAACAACTGAGAATTGGTCTTAAGTCATATAGTTTAGGACTCTCTGACCTTTCCCAATTAATATATCTCCCTTTGAGACACAGAGATATAAAAACTGGTTTTTTAAAAAAAGTAGAATAGATTATAAAACTATACTAAACATATGGATCAAAATTTGAACACAAATGAATAAAAAAAGAGCATAAAAGAGTGTAAGCTTTCTTAGCAGCTATCCCTGATGTCTTTTCTATCAAAACTAATTGGTTAAAACGTCAGTCCTCTAAACAAGGAAAACTCAAATTCATCCTAGACTTTAGAGACTATACCAATCTCAATCAGAAATAACAGTATATTTGTCCTATGCATCATCTTTGTTGATGGTCTTAAAACTGAGGTGGTAGATTCACTTAGGAAGCAGAAGATAGTATGTTTTCATATCTACTCCCTGTAAACAGAAGACAAGATATTCTCCTCTCATTCTCCTGTCAGAATTAGAAGATTTGTCAAAAAACAATGAAGGTACTTTAACTCAAAAATAGAAAAAGTAAAGACTAAATTAACCCCTCTTCAGTTTAAGCAACAATGTCACTGCCATGTCTAATCTAGACAAAAACACCTATTCACATTATAAGAAAAAGAGACACTGAAAGAACACCAGCTCTGTCTTAACTCAAAAGATAGAACATCAAAAGACAAAGGACAACATTTGTATAATAGAGTAACATCTTCCAAGGATGTACCATCTTTGTTCTGCCCCAAATTGTCCTTACTTCAAAAAGAAAATATTTCTATGCAACTGACAAAAAAAAGCTACATTCCATTTCTAGTTGACCCTAATACCTTTTTATTACCCCTTCAGTGGAGTAACAAAAATATTTCAGGGGTAGGAATCTCAAATACTCCTCAAATTCTGCTTTTATTTCAACTACTTTTTACCACTCTGGAATGTTGCATTAGTCAACATGCCTTTCTACTTAGAGATTTCACTACCGTTAATCTTCTGGGACATAATTTATTTTAACAATGAGGCATGCCTGTTAAATTTGGATCAGACAGCCATTTTCCAAACATAA
This sequence comes from Cheirogaleus major, assembly GCA_963574435.1. Lineage (NCBI taxonomy): Eukaryota > Metazoa > Chordata > Mammalia > Primates > Cheirogaleidae > Cheirogaleus > Cheirogaleus major. Next base: position 27,669 of record CAUYPO010148023.1, read on the forward strand.
TCTCCAGTCTATGATTTGATGATAGCACATATTTTACTACTTGATACCTAGTCTGTTGATACCTTAACATCTGAATTTTTTCCCAAGAGCTTCTAGGCTGAAAACAATTCAGATGGAGGGCACATAAATGAGGTTGGACCTACAATGGCCTCAATTGATTAGATTGAGCCCTTAGTAAAATTAGCCCAAAATAACTATGACATATTCTACTTATGTACTTTCTGAAATAACTCATTAGTCCCTTTATTAGCCCCTGTATTACCTACCCCTGCTTTGTTCGTTGAAAAGACAAATAGGTGCTATTTTGTACAAGTTTTAAAGTCCATTTAAAAAGCTTCTCTGCTTCTTGTGTTCCACAACCCTAATATCATCTTATCCTTGATCACTGATATAGCTATTTGCTTTATGCTGTTAGATCTATACTCAGCACTCTTTAGTATGCTCTTATACCCAGACTTACAGAATCTATTTGCATTCACTGGGGAAAATCAACAATACACTTGAATAGTTATAGCCTAGGATTTACAGAAGTGCCCTCTTACTCCTTGAAAATACTTAATCATAAACTTAGAGCCATTCAAGTCCAAGAATCCATTTTTATACATGATGTTGATGATCTTCTATTATATTCTTTTAGTCCTACAGAATTAATTCCCTTCACTTGAGAACAGAATCTTGAGTAGTAGACTCAAGATTACCATTAATAAATCAAAATGACTTCTCACAAATATAAACCACAGGAACCCCCAAATGACCCACAGCCTGAAAACCTGGTTTTTCTGGAAAATTACACCACTATAAGACTGCTCTAAAAGTTTATTGGAGGGGACCTCATCAGATACTATTAATCAGAGATACTTCAGTAAATTCTAATCAAACCTTGAATTCATATTTACCAGTTAGAGAGAGAATAGAATGTGAGAAAATGTTTGATACACACACATACACACACACACACACATCAAACTTTGTATATACACAAAATTTGTCCACACACTAGGCTATGAAACAAATCTTAAGAAATTTCAAGACTGACAGGAAACACAGTATGTTCTTTAGGTTCAATGCAACTAAAATCAAAACAAACAGAAAACTAGAAAACCTACATATTTTTAACATTAAGAAGCCATTAAATAACTAATGGATCAAAGAAGAAATCATAATTTAAAATAAAACATTTTAGACAGTAACAAAATTCTGCAATGCCAAAAATTTTAAGATATGGCTAAAACTCATAAGAGCCTGACTATATCGTGGAAAGACGGAAATATACCCAAAACGTATCCTGAGGGAAGGCCAAGCTTCCTCTAGGAAAAAAGATGAAGAAATGGCATTTCCACAAGAACCTAAAATTCCAAAGAACTATAGAAACTTCACTTCCTCGTGCATAAAATCTATGTAAATTGACATTTTTCTAGAGCCAATAAATATTTAAAAAGGTAAAAAAAAAAAAAAACCTCTAATTGGAAGGAAATTTACAGACAGAATTGCATGCATGTACTAGAAAATAAGACTAAAAATCAGTAATTTTGGTATCTATATTAAGAATTTAGAAAAGAACATCAAGCTAAACTTTCTAAAATAGAAGAAAGTAAATAATAAAGATCAGAACAGAAACTAATAAAACAGAAATAAACAATTAAAGGATCAATAAAGCCCCAAATCAATTTGTTGGCAGTCCTAAAATAAATGAAAAGTCTCTAGTAATTATCAGAACAAAGAGAAAGCACGGATAGCCAGTATAAGGAATGAAGAAAGACAAGCTAACTACAGGTGCTGCTGATGTTAAAAGGGATGAGAGTATATTATAAATAACTTAATAAATTGAAATTTTAGATAAAACAGACATTTATAGAAAGATACATTGCCAAACTGTTTTAGAAGAAAAAAGAAACTGCAGTATTCCCATTACTCCATAGGCAACCTCCTCCAAAACTTGCTCTGTCAAACATTTAAGAACAGGTAATTTCTATCTCACAAAAGCTCCTCCAGAGATTCTTTCACTGTGTGAAGCTAGCATAATCTTTATAACAAACCTATAAAGGACACTACTAAAAAAGAAACATTCAGTTCATCCTAATTCAAAAATCTATACACAAAAGTCCTAAGCAAACTTTTCTCAAAAAAGGGTAGTATAGCAAAACCCATTTGATTTACCACAGAAATGCAAGGTTGATTTAACATTAGAAAATAAACTAATATTATCTGCCACATCAGCAGATTAAAGGAGAAAGGTTAGGCCATCATGTTAGTTGATGCAAAAAAAAAAAAAAAAAAACAGTGATAGATAATATTCAACACTTTCACCATTTATTAATTATATTTAAAAAAAGAACATCTTTGATAATGAATTATCAGTGTAGTTCTATGATTTCTAACAAATGTATTACTGTTGCAGGATGTTGATAGTGGGGGAATGCTATGAGCTGAATTGTGGCCCCCAAATTATATACTGAAGCCCTAACCCCCAATGTAATGTTATTGGAGATGGGGCCTTTGGGAAGTGATTAGGTTTAAATGAGGGTATGGAGGTGAGATCCTCATGATGGAACTAGTGCCTTTATTTGTCTGTCTGTCTGTCTGTCTGTCTCCCTCCCTCCTTCCTTCCCCCCTTTGTCTCTCCTCCCTCTACCATGTGAGAATACAGCAAGAAGGTGGCCATCTGCAAGCCAGGAAGAGGGCCCTCAACCAGGAACCAAATCTGCCAGTTTGTTGATCTTGAACTTCTCAGTCTATAGAACTGTGAGAGATAAATGTTTCTTGTTTAATCCACCCAGTCTGTGGCATTTTGATATAGCAGGCTGATGTGACTAAGACAGGGAGGCTGTGTATGTGGGGAGGAGATGTGTAAGAACTCTTTATACTTTCTACTCAATTTTTTTGTTAACCTAAAACTACTCTAAAAAATAAAGTCTATTTTAAAAAATATCTTTTTAGCAAATTAAAAAGAACTTCCTTACCCTGTTAAAAAGCATTTATGGAAACAAGTCCACAAGAAGAAACCTCACGCTTAATGGCAAAATACTGAGATCTCTCTTTTGAGGTTATGCTTAAGATATGTATGCCTATCCTACTCTTAGCACCTCCAATCAACTTTGTTTGCACTGTTGTTTCTAGGAACGTTGGCAAAGAAAGAAAAAGAAACAAAATTTATCCAGGTTGGAAGAGAAAAAAATAAAACACGTCATTATTCACAGATGATGTGATTGTGCATCGAAAAACTTAAAAACAAACTATTTGAATAAATAAGAGTTTTGCAAGGTTGGGAGATTCCAAATCAATATAAAACAATCAATAGTAGTTATTTTCCAGCAAACAGCAGATGAGGTACAATAAAAAAAACTATTTAAAAGAGCATAAGTATAAAATTCCAAAACAAAAGATGTATATGACTTATGTAAGGAAAATTATAACATCTTAATATTTTATTAAAACCTATAGAAGACCTAAATAAGTAGAGAGAGAAACAGAGTTTATTAGAAGAGCAGAAGACTTAATAATATAAAAATGGCAAAACTCTCCTAATTGATATATAATTCAATCCAAATCCAATCAAAATCCCAAGTTTTGGTGTCATTGTTTTTGTATTTGTAAAGTAGTACCACTTTAGAAAGCAACGTGAAGACAATATATCTTATGACCCATAAATTCCATTTCTAGGAAGAAACGGAACCCTAGAAAATACATTCTATATAACCTTAAACATGTGAATCCAGGATACATGTCTGAACATGAGAATAGCAATATTTCCTATAGTACTAGAAACTGGTATATTCATTTTCTATTGCTGCTGGAACACATTACCACAAACTTAGTGATTTAAAACAACACAAATTTAATTTCTTATACTTTTATAGTTTAAAAATATGAAAAGGTATCACTGGGCTAACATCAAGGTGTCAGCAGGGCTGCATTCGTTTCTGAAGTCTCTAGGGAGAATCCGTTTCTTTTCTTTCTCCAGCTCCTAGAGGCCATCCATATTCCTCGGCTTATGGCTTCTGTCCCTATCTTCAAAAAGCAGCAACATTGCATATCTTTGATAATTTTTCTGTAGTCATATACTTAGCCTCTGACCTCAGCCTGGAAAAGTTTTTACATTTTAAGGAATAATGAGATTAGGCTGGGCCTTCTTCCAGAATCACCTTCTTATCTCAAGGTCCTTAACCTTAATCATGTCTGCAAAGTCCCCAAATGCATTTTGGCACGTAAGGTAACATAGTCACAGATCTTGGGACATCTTTGGGGGACTACTATTCTGCTTACCACAACTGGAAATAACACAAAGTTTAGTGGGCTAGCTTATGTTATGTCAACTTAGTTAAACCAGGAACTATGTTTTCCAGAATCCCCTTCTCTGAGTAGTTCCAAGTAAACATTGGCAAACAAAGGAAAGAACTCTGTGAGATCTGGAGAAGAAAGCAAAGCATCTAACATTATTCCCAGAAGGTCACTATGGTAGGTAAACAGATGAAAAACGTAGAGGTGCCTAAAGTGTCCCAGCTTGCCCTCACCTCCTCCATTTCCTGCTCCGTTTATCTTCCCTCTTACTGGCCTTGCTGATCAAAGTTGACCCCAGATGCTTGGTCTCTCCGAATGCATAAGCCTCTCTACAAGCTCCCTCTTCATGGGCCCACTTTGGTAGTGGGACATGTTTGACTTCTTGGTTTCCTCTGCAAGCTTTGACTTGCCACTTGTGCCTCTGTCTCAGGAGGCACCAGGTTAGTGACACTCTCTTCCCTCTGAACCCTGAATGAACTCTCCTTTCCAGAACTTCACTTTCTCAGCTACTCCCACATTTGTGTAAAGTCAATTGCTGTAATAAATTTCTTATGTTTGTAATTTAGTGGTCCTGCTTCCCTAAAGAAAAACTGATGGATGCAGTGAACAAAAGTGAAATTGATTATTAAATTGTGGTATATTCTGCATGTATAGTATATCTCCTAATGAGAGAGAGAGAAAAAAAATAGGAGAAAAAAAGGAGAGAAACAGATTTCAGTGCATGCATGAAATGAGTACCTGCTGCCTCAAGTAAATCAGAAAACTTCAGTTTGCGTCTGGCCCAGAAAAAAGACTTCTTTGCCTCTCTTTTTTATAATGCTAACCTCTTGACAAAGTCCAGCAGGCAATTAATAAGCACTGGCTCCAGAACACACTGCTCTCCCTAAGGAAACAAATTCACCATCTGACAGGGTTTTGCCTACAAACAAAAACACTCCAAGATGAACAAAGGGAGAAAAACTCTTTAGCAATGGATTTTATGCTAAGAGTTCCCTCAGAACCTAGAGCAGTGTCCCTCTTATGCTTCCCATTTATTAAGCTCTTAATAGTATCTGCCACTGTGCTAAGCATCATTTCACTTAATCTTCGCAAAAACCCAATGGAAAGCTGATCTGGCTTCTCATTTTACATTCGGAGATTAGTGCTCTAAGAGTTCAAGTGGCTTCCTATAGGTCACACAGTGAGTGGAAAATTTAGGCAGGAAACTCAGATCTTGCTGATTCTAAAGTCTGCATCTAACCAGCATGGGATCCAAAGTAAAAATATATATTTTAAGTAAAGAGTCAAGTTCCATGAAACTTGGCATTTGCTATTTGGACAATATTTACTATTCTCATTTGTTTTAAGGAAGCCAGCCTCGCACCCTTGGAGATGAATTCATAAAAGATATGAAAGGAAGATCCAGGCCGTGGGGAACAAGGCTCACAGGTAGTGAGAGGCAGTGAATCACAGGAGTTTGGGCCTCACACTCCAGAGCCAGGTCAATCTGAGTCTGCATCTCAGCTCTGCAGAAAGAAAGACAGAAAGAATAGAAGGGAAGAGCTCTTTGGTAGCTGTGGTGTTCTATTATTACATATGCAAAATGATCAGATAAATTGATCTCAACAACCTGAAATTCCATAATTTTTCTTTTTAATTTTCTCGCTACTTATTGCAGGTGAGACAAAATGTTGCTTTGCTGAAATAATGGAATTACTTTTATTTTCCAATTTCTATTCCATGTATTCCTATAACAAACATTATTTCTATCATCTAGGTCAAACTGTCTTCTTCAAGAAGTCCAGATTCATATGAGCACACAACATTAAGCTGTAGCTTAGGTCACACTGAAATGCTCAGGCCATGGCAGAACAACTGTATGATCAGTGTCAGAGGCAGGTCTTGGATGGCATGGCACACATCAAGGAAGAGAAGGAAACGTTTGGCACAGAGCTAGACTAAAGCAAAAAGCTACATCATGTAATTAAGTCACTGAGTACTTTTGGGATGACCACATTAAGGTAAGGCTAGTGCAAGAAGTTGTATGTTATAGTTTCATGCTAAATCCAAAATCAGAGTGTCTCTTCAAGTAGCAACAGAGCAGTTAGCAAATAGGGATCCAAGTATAGGCAAAATGTGAATGAATATTCACTCAGGCAGACTCGATGTTGCAGAAGACTGTTAGCGTCTCACTGAAGTATATTAGAGCAAAGGCTAATAAAAAACCTCTGTAATATATCCATCCCATACTCAAGGCCTAAAATTTCACTGCCTATGATATTAATATTTCTTGTGCAAAATTACATCCAACCACATTGTTCAATAGGGTCTAATAGGGGTTTTGCAGTGAGATCAAATGGCAATATCAAGGGATTCCAACAATAAAATATCACCATTGTAGAAATGTCCCAAATTTAAATACAAAATCCCATTCATTGCAAAATGTTCTATGATAAACTGAATCTAAAAATTAAATCCTTTTGCAAACTAAAGCCCAAATATAAAATCCCAAAGTCCAAACTCAAAATATCTTGTCTTTGTGAATCAACATTCAGTAATTATCTCCCACCCCCACCTTTTAATTCTGCTCAATCTCAGCTGTTACAGATAGGGTTCTTTTACCAGCTGAAGCCCTGGCTCTTTCACTGGAATCAGTATAGTCCTTTAGGAATTAAGTTGTTGAATTATTCAATAAATTTCTCTTGAGCCTTAAAGAATTCAAAGTATAGTAAGACACAAGACTTTCACAGTTTTGTTCTGATACCCTCCAAACTTAGAAAATAAGCCAATTCCTAGACCATAGAACTGTTATTAGAAGTAGGTAGGAATGTAGTTGGGGAATCTGTTTACATTGTTTTGTTTTGTTTTTTCAGTCCAAGAGCTGTGAACATAAATTCAAGTGGAAGACCTAGCCCATAAAGATTTGCATTATGCTAATCTTGTTTACCTTATCTTAGAAGGGGTAGAAATCCATCAGTGCATGCAAACCATTTATTCTCTAAGCAAGTGGTGACATTGGAAACATTACTGTATTTTCTCAACATATAGAAAATTTCTAATGGTGATAGACCACACTCACTAATTCTCATTTGAAATCTTTCTTTTTCAACCAGCATATTCTCCTTTCAGTACTGAATTAAATGAGGACTCCCCCTGGAAGTATTGTTTCCACTCTCTTGTGAGCAGGCATTTTCAGTTCTGTATCACAGTGGCTAATTCTCCTGCCTGTTGTAAATTCTTCAGGATATTTCACCTGCCTCCTAAGGAATGTGTCTGCTTCATGTAGCTATCCTTATAACATGCTAAGACACATTACTGTTCTGTGCATGGCTCACTCATGTACTGAGTACTTGTATCCTCCAAGCAAAAGTTATATTTTTTTGTAGCCTAGAACACTGACTCCAGTGAGAGGCAAGATACTTTATTGTGTTCAATAATGCACAAGGGCATGAAAAAGATTGGGAATCACTAAAACCAATCCAGAGCCAAATTGAGAACACCTGTGAGGTATTTCTTCAGCCTGCAAACAATATGAACACAAGATTATTTTCTTTTTTAATCCTCAATGCCATAAACTGTTAAATGCAGTTTGAAACAGTCAGTCTCACTGTATGTGACCAGGCCTGTCACTATCAACTTATATCTAGAATTTCCTCCAATCTCTGTAGCCCTCACAGGACTCAGGTGCTTTGCAAGTAAAAAGCAGCAAACACTGTTCTGCATTTCATATAAGTGGAATATATTTTCCCTGTAACAAATCATTGCCCCTGTTATTTCAGACTCAAAGGATTGTTGACAGAGGAACCATATCATTTATCAAATATTTTTGGTGATAAAAGGAAGTACAGAAAGCATTATCTGAGACTTCCCGGAGCAAATTGGGACATATAGTCACCCTAGTCATTGAGCAGCAAACCAACAACAAGGCGATAGGTTAGTAAGGTAAAATGAGATCCCGAGAATGTGCACTTACCAGGAGCCAGGACTGCTTCCCTGAGAAGAATCGGGGCTCCACCAACATGGCCCAAGGAGGAAAGAGCCTCACCTTGGAAGACAAGGAGTTTACCAATGGTTAATTCTCCATATTTATCTTCTACTTTTCAACAATTTTTGACATGTTGGATTCTTTTCTCTCCGTTGAAAATCTTCGCTTACTACTGGACAATCACACTTATCAGATTCTCCTGCTACTTCACCACTTTCACCTCCACAGTTGCCTTTGTTGGCTCTTCCTCCCCTGAAAGACTTTTAAATGTTGAACTGCCCCAAAGCATTCCACTTGACCCTTTTCTTGGTACCATCTCCCCTGAGGTGATTTTTCTTTCCATCAATTGATTCAAATAATGTCTATGCTGATGATCCTCCAAGTTGTGCCTCCAGACTAGTCAACTAACCTTTGCTACAGATTCATAAACTAACAACTAACTTGTCATCACTACTGCATGCAAATAAAGATCAGGCAGAGAATAATTTCTACCCTGGGGAATACACTTGTCCTCACACCTTCAATATCTCAGTAAATGGCACACCATTCACATGTTTTCTCAAACCTTGAATTGATCCTGGAGTACCTCTTCTTTTATTTCTCACACTCAACAACCAATCCACCAGTAATTCTATCTCTGCCTCAAATACACATCCTCTATTGGGTCATTTCTCACCATTTTCATTGCTATATATCTAGTCCCAACCATCATCATCTGTCACATGGAATATTGTTTTAACTTCTTACCAGACCTTTCTTTTACCCACTCTTAATCCCCAGTGATCCCATTCTCCACAGTGTTTTCTGAACTTATATCACTATTTCTTCCTTTTCTTAAAACTCATCATTGCAACCAGAATAAAACTTCACCATGACTTCTAAAATCCTATATAATCTGTTGCTTGCCTACATCTCTGATCTAATCTCCCTCCATATTCACTACATTCAAGCCATACTGTCCTTATTTCTGTCCTTTTGATAGACAAGAGTTGTTCCCATCCCCAAGTGCTTTAATATTGCAGTTCCTTCTGTTAAGGATGCTATTTTCCAGGATTTTTGCACAACTGATGGCACATTACTCAACTTCCAACTGAATTTTCTCAGAGACTTTCCTTCACCATGCTAAAGTGACCACCTCCCAGTACCTGTCCTATTTTACATAAATGTGTGTGTGGGGGTGTGTATATAACTTTTCAATGCCTAAAAATCTGGGCCAATGTAACTTCCTGAATGCAGACTCTGAATTATTCACTGCTTAAAACAGTACCTGGCACCTAGTAAGTACTCATTAAATATTTCAGAACTGACGGATCTGGGAAATCTGTCATTCTGAAAAGCATAACTAAAATTCATTGAAACAACACCTATATCTCAAAGCTGCATGCCCAGATTTTTATTTTCACAACCAATTTCAATTTTCAATGACCTTTTTGTTCATTCCCCAATTCATGTTTCATCTTCTTCCACAAGACTGATACACTTGCTTTATTTCAACAGTCCTAAAATAGGTATCATAATGAACTCACAATATCTATAAGTCAGCAAATTTATAATATACTTGTTTTGTATGTACCATGATACTTAAAAATGTTTATGCAATTTTTGGTCCCTTTTTCTCCTTTGTTTGACAGCTGAACATAGCTATAGGTCTTGCAGCTGTCTATTATATAAATATGGTTTCTTTGTCTTGTTTTAATGACCATCACACCTGCTTGCATCCATACTTCTCATAACTTCCAATATCTGAGAGTTAGAGAAAACTGGAAAAATAATTCATTTCTTGATGTGCAGCTACACTTGTTCATTCCCTGCCTATGACAAAAAATGCATGAATCTCAGGAATGCCAACACTACACACACACTCCTCTGAGCTCTCACCAAGTGGGCTTTTTTTACTCACAGCTTTACAAATATATGCAGGCACCTTGGAAAGTTAATACCATATTACCATTTTAAAATTATATTCTTTAAAGGTCTGTTTCACATTTTTAGGGGGTGGAAAAAAGATTGACTTTTCTATTGACAAAAATAGTACATAAAAACAAATTTGCTTCCTAAGTCTTGTCCACTAGTTAAGTAGAATTCGTGTTATGAAAAGCTACTTTTCTGTAGTTCTTGTTCTCTTTTTAGTTTTCTTTTGCAAATGTCTACTTCCTAGGAGGCATATTAAAGGAATTACGTTAAATTTTATGAAAACCACTCTTTCCGAGTAAACTATAGTGGACTAGAGGTTAGCCAAGATCAGAATTTAAGCAGACTAAAGTCTCTTTGGCAGGCTACAACTGCACAAAGGGTGCAAAAATGTGAAATTAGGTTTTCCAAGAGACATTAGCACTCCCATGTTCATTGCAGCAGTATTTAAAATGGCCAAGATGTAAAAATAACCTTAATGTCCATTGACAAATAAATGGATTTAAAAAATGTGGCATACACATACAATAGAACATTATTCAGCCTTTAAAAAGATGGAAATCCTGCAATATGCAACAACACAGAACTGGGCACAGTGGCACGCACCTGTAGTTTCAGCTATCTGGGAAGCTGGGAAAGAAAGATGACGTGAAGCCAGGAGTTACACACTACAGTGTGCTAATGATGGCACCTGTGACATGGTAAACCTGGAGGACGTTATGCTAAGTGAAATAAGCCAGTCACAGAAGGACAAAGACTGTGTGATTCCACTTATATGAGGTATCTAAAATAATCAAATTCTTAGAGCCAGAAAGTAGAGTGATGATTGCCAGGGGCTGGGTAGAGGGGGAAATGAGTTGCTAATCAATGGGTGTATAATTAGTTATGTAAGATGAATAAGTCTTAGAGATCTGCTGTACAACATGGTGCCTATAGTTAACAATATTACATACTTCAACATTTGTTAAAAGGGTACATCTCAGGTTAAGTATTCTTACCACAGTATTTTTTTTTTAAAGTTTAGCCTATGTATCAGCACTATGAGAAGACTTTTATTCTTTTCATTTAAGGGCACTGTCTAATTTGGCAGGAGTATAGCCAATTTACATTTTTCCAGTTATGTAAGGAGTTATGTGTGGAAACTTGGCTTAATTAGCTCTGTTTCTTTTCAGTGATATTTCAGCTTCTCTGTGGTTAGTACCCTGAACAATAGCTGCTTGGCTGTTCTGCCCCTAAATCTAGCTCAGGTTTTACCATCTTGCCCAGTCTTTGCTTTGTCTACCACATACTGTACCAGCTGTGCTGGCACCACTGGGCTGGCTATATGCAGGCAATTGACCCCAATGCTGATTTTTCTACTGTGCTAAGCCCAATCACAGAACCTATGTTATGCCTATTTGATATATCAAGTGGAGTTGAGAACAGCTATACCAATACTCAGGAACATCACAGGAGACAAGAGCCTGGAGAATCCAAGTAAGGGAATCACAGCCTCAAAGGAAAGATAACCACAGGGCATTAGACAAGAGAAACAGAGAGACACAGAGTGAAGAGAAAGAGAGAGGCAAGGACATTGTTTAGCAGTGCACTGAATCAGGCAAAATTTTTAACAAAGTGTTATTCCTGAGATATTAGTGACCTAGATAATAGAAAAACAAGAATTAATTCTAAACTGATTCAATTGTTTAAAAGTAATGCGAATCAAGTCATATTCTTAAAGCACATACTATTTATGTCTAATTACTTTGTAGGAAAGTATTACATATTGTTAAATGTCAGAGAAACCTGAATGAGTTCTAGTTGGTTAAAACAATAAATCCAAGCTATCTGTGCCGAGTCCTCATGGCTTCAGTGTTTGCTTCTCTGAATTAGCTCATAAAGTATGACTGCACCTTAGAGAAAATCTGATTTCACTGAAAACCACAGGAAGAGTACCAATTCAGAGATGAATTTCTTCAGACTAATCCAGTTGCTAAAAGCAAAATGTAAAAAATTTTAAGCACAAAAGGGGAATTGTTGGACAAAAAAGAAAAAAGAACTGGTTTTAGCTTTAGTTCAAGTTTGCAAATAGAACTTATTCGCCATTTTGAGTATTTGGTTTATACAAATGGCAAATCCTTTTATTTCTATTTGCTCCCACAGAGATATATATAATAAAGGATTATGATAATCCATTTTAATGGCATGCTACAGTAATAGGAATCTTTTTACCCCAGCAACAAATATTTCCCAACTGAAAAAAAATCAGAATCACATATAGCCGAAGGGAGGAAGACAGCAAGTAAAAAGAGGGAAAAAACTCTTTGCAAATACTTCTTACCTGTATTTTTCATTATCTCAGTCAAAAGGAAGCCTGCCTTTTCTATTCTCTCTTACTAAGCAAAGCTCATTTCTTTCTGGTCATTCCCACCTTCCAATGGCCACTGTTTCATTAGTTGAGAAAATAAAATTTTATGCTTAAATAATAGATGACGTTTTCCCATAAGTGTGCAGCCTCGTTATTCTCAGACTATTGGAGGGCAGGCAGGAGTGGGGAGGAAGTGTAGAGTTACATAATGTGAGCCATGCACGCCACCTGGGGATTGGACTCACTTGAAGCTCTGGCATGTCGGGGGGGAGAGGTGGTAGAGGCAATGTATGTAACCCTAACAATATTTGTACCCCCATTATATGATGAAATAAAAGGAAAAAAAATTACTAAAAAAAATAATAATAATAAAGAAAAACACAGTATATTATACTTCAAGCTGTAGTAAATGCCTTTAAAATTTCTGTGCCTTAATTATCCTTGTTAAGTCCTCGTAGGCTTTGTGTGCATGTATAGTTACATGTGTATATATGTGTATCTGTATACTTTAATTTTATTTGTTAAAGCATAAATTGACATATAATTGAAAAAATGTATTGCAAGAAAATATTTCTTGGATATGATTGAAAATAATGGTGCAAAATGAATATGTACATTTAATATAGGAAATGTAAGTATTATGATACTATTAATGCATTGGGTGTCTTACTAATACATATAACCAAGCAAGCAAAACTTATGTAATGTGGACCACAGAATCCATCCTGAACCAATCTTCTGAATAAAAATGTATTTATAAAATTAGAAGAAGCAGTTCATTTCTCCATCAATCAGGAAGGATGTGGTGAGGTTGGCATATGCATCAAGGGCAGTAACTACCATGGCTTCCAGCACTTTGATGAAACCTCAGATACGCTGCCTTCTGGCCAGGTGTCTGCAGTTTCATATTGTTGGAGCATTCATTGTATCCATGGGGTTGCAGTTTTGTATAAGTTTGCTGTGGCTGAACCAAGAAAGAAGGCATATGCAGATGTCTACAGAAATTAAGGTTCTATGAAAGATTTTGAGGAGAAGAAGAAGGATGGTATCTTTCAGAGTGCAAAGTGATTTTGGAATATAAAGAATTTCTTTGGATTGACTTACATAGAAGTTTATCACTGACCTGTGTTCCTGAGTTATGAATATGTGGGCTGAGGAATAGTTTCTTTTGGTAAATAAACAATTAACAAATACTGTGAAAAAAATTAGAAGAGATGCTTCCCTTCTCTGTGATCTTAATGGCATTAGGAACCTCTAAAATTTAGAACTGAAAAGAGTGGACACTGCTTTTCTACTTACTCTGGAGAAGAAAGTAAGCACCAGAAGCATGGGTGGAATTCAGAGCAGCATCTCAAACAGCATAGCCACAACCTGGGTGAAAACCTTGGCCCCAAAAACACCCATCAGCACCCCTTATCCTCAGGCAGGGCTCATCAGTGCTTGCTTAGGTGCCTTCCAGCATTCTTCCCTTCCTGATTTCACTAAGAATCCATCTATCTTCACCATAGCCCAGGTATGGTACCTCAGGTAAAGCTGACCAACCCCAGTCCCAAAGGTAGCCTTAATTTCTTTAAAAACAATCCCATTGATCCCACTTGCCAGAGACTGGTCCAGTGTGGTTATGTGTGGTAGGCCATGGCCAAGCCTGCTGCACTAAATCTTGTTTAGGCCTGATAAATGTATTAATAGTAAGAAATACAGCATGGAAGAACACACTTGAATTCCCTTTGGTGGTAATCAGTGTAAACTCGTAGTGCGTACTCCATCCTTACCAAAATAGTATAAAAGGCAGCAAACGCAAGCGTCTTGGCAGATGCCTTACTCTGCACAAACTTCACCAAACTTTGGGAGTGCAGACTCCAAGAAGAGCAAAGGTAGATCCTGAGGCCTTTTACTATTGAAGAATTCTTTATGTATGTCTTCTTCATTGCCTATTTGCAAGTTCAATAGTAAACCAAACGAAAAGTGAACCAAGTCCTATGTATTGTCACCATTTTTCAAACATGAAATAGAAATTTTTTCTGGCCAGTTCTGGGAAGAGTCAATAGGATTAGTAAATACAGATCAAGAAAAAACTAAGATAAGGATGAGACCAAAAGGCTACTTGTGGATCCTGGACATCCTAACCACAAGAATAAGGGTCACTTTATTCCACTGTTTGAAATATGAGGGAAAACATCTGGGAAAGCACAGGTTATTTAAGAAGTGAGTTGTTAAGACAGAAGATTTGCCAGCTCTGCCAAATCCCTCCCTCAAACTATCACCCATCAGCTCAAAGCCACTAAGGTGTGGGCATCTCTAAGGAGATTCAGGAGCATTGGGGTATGGAACACTCACACCTAGGCAGACATGTTTTGTAGGCATGGGATGGGGATCTGGATACAGGGCTGACTTTGGATACAACCTGAGTCTTTCCCATAGAATTCTTTAGCTGTGATGGGATTAGTAGAAGTGCCCGTGGACCTGGGAGTCCAGGCCTTGTAGCCACAGGTTTACTACTCTTTCCACTTTCTGGCATCTCTTCTTGGAGGGCTCTGGGTATGGGTTCCCAGTAGCCATGTCCTTCCCAGGTTTGCCCTTGAGCCATAGTTCCAGGTAACATCCCACTCCAGTTGGACCAAACTGGTAACACAAAACTAATGTGGATTAGGTAATTGATTGCTTAGCAATGCTATAATGAAGGATACCCTGAATTGGTGGCTTGGTGAGTGCCACTTCATTACTGGTTACAGCTGATAGGCCCTATTCCAAACTTGTTGGCTACTCTACTGAAAGATGAGTAAAGCAACAGATACATAAGTGAGTCCCAGGCCCTCTCCCAGTAAAGAAAAAAAAACATCTGACTAAGGGACACAAGAAGGGAAGGGATGCAGGCTAGCAGCTCCAGAGTAGAGAGGGATGGTTCTTGTTAACTCTTTTTACATAAAAGGAAGTCTCAGGTTTGTGGAGAGGCCCTAAGGGCCTAAAATAATGATTATGGTCCTATTGGTGCTTTGTGAGGCACCTGGTACTGCAAACTTTGGGTAAATTCCGTAACGGATGGTGGGGGTAGGAGGAATAGGATTATAGAAACACAGAAATGTCTGGTGCGATCCAGATCCTGCCTGTGTGTGTATGTAGTATCTGAGGAACCTTGGTACACAGTATCATGCTATACCTGCAAGCCAGATGGCCCCTGTTCCAGTGCATGTGTCATGAAGCCTAGACTCTAGGTAAAATACCACTCCAACCACTCTATTTCTCCTTCTGCCTGGAAACTGCTCAGCATTCATGGGATCCTAATCAGTAGGCTCCACTTTCTAGCTGCAGAGACATTAGGGATGAGTGTTAAAGAGAGAAGGTGTGTGGCAGGCTAAAAGGTATGCTTCACAAATCACCAGGATATCCAGGCTGAAAGGACATTTTCAGAACTGGTTAAAGAAGCAACTGAAAACTTGGGACCCAAGACACATGGTACTTAGTTCCAACTAGGTTTAACAAAGAATAGTGTGCCTCAGTGTGTTAAGCTGGTGGTGAAAATATTAAAGAAAATATTATTCTCCAGCTTTAGAGGGGAAAATCCCATGATGAAAGTATATTTCTTATAAATATGGAAATAAATGGGAAACAGAGGTTATCACTCTCAGTAGAAATGCCCTTATAAGGTCTACATAATTTAAACTTAAAGCACGTGTTCTTAATAGAAGCCAGTAAAATGAAGAGGTACCAAAATGAAGGGTTGCACATGGACCAAAATCCACTAAATACCACTCTTTAAATTCAAAGAGCAAAGTCCTCATTGTCATTTATACCAGTCCTTAAAACTAGATCAAACTTTTGGTCTGGCTGTCCCCCACCTTATACCAAGGAAACATTGAGTATACAGATTAGATTGTTACCAGATTTTTTGTGAATGTTCTCCCTTTGTTTTTTTTTTTTTTTTTTTTTTTGCTTTTTTTTGATCATAATATTGGGGTAAAAATTTTG
>CAUYPO010148032.1:0-54719 GCA_963574435.1 Cheirogaleus major
GGGAGGCCTGAGATCCGGGGCAACTGCGCCTACAGCCCCCAGCCAGGCTGGACAGTGACAGATCGAGGGCAGCCTGGGATCCTGCCGGGCTCATTACCCACCCGCCAGCCAGCGGCTGGATGTGCACCGGCCTGGGGCTCGCTCATCGAATATGCATGGCTCATTAGCATAGCACCGGCCTCGGGGGATCCGCACTGTGAACACTTAAGTAGAAATCAAAACAGGCGCCGCGGGGGCAGGTGGGCCATGCCTGGGCCCATAGGGCTAGGGGAGGCCCTGTGGTTCCCTCTCAGGGAGCTGCCCCCGACCACGGCACCCAGACAGCCATGATGTCTCCATGGAGGCCACAGCCTAAGGAAGGGTGGCTCGGGTCAGTGACAAGATACCCTGTCCCCGTACCTGGGACCTCAGGGGCCCTAGAACATTTTGGGGGCTTGTTAGCAGGAGCCCCAGTCCCTGTCCTGGGGAGAGAGCCTTGGACCCTGACTGAGGCTGTGGTGGCCCAGGGGCCTCTCTCTAGGAGCAGTGAGGACCCGACAGGGCAGAGGTGACCCCGAGAAGATCCTCCATCCCCTTTGTGGCAAATTCCTCATATGAGGCTCTCCCCACCGCCCTGCCGCCCACCTCCCTGGAGCCCAGCAGCCTCAGAACCTGCCCAGCGCTGCACCAGCGGGGCCAGCCGGCCTTGGCCAATCCCAGGGCCATGTCTCTGTCCTCCGCTTGGTCACTCCACACAGCAAGGCCAGACGCCTCAGTGGCCAGGACCCACCTCCCCTCGTTCCTCAGTGCCTCTTGGGGCCACACACGATTCTTACATTCCCCAAGCTCATCAAGGAGCCCAGGGCCAGACTCTTCTCTGTCTGTGCTCAGAGCCTTACCCAGGGAGGCTAGGAGGCTGGGGTGGCATCTCATCAGGGCCCAGAGGGCCTATGGACAGCCGCCCTGCTGGGCCATCAGCCCACGAGACACGTGGCAGTGAGCCGTGGCCAGGCTGGGCCACCCCAGGCCTGGTGTCCCCAGGAGACCCTGCCCAGCTTCCGAGGACAGCGAGTAGTGGTCTCATGGGGGTGGCACAGGTGAGTCCCGTCCAGAAGGCAGCAGTGGCCTAAATGGGGGACCAGGTGTGGCCTAGGGGGGCCATGGCTGGGCACAGCCCCTGGGCAGGAGCGTCAGGACTCAGCAACCAGCCTGCTGGGGACAGGGGACAAGGGCCTCACCAGGGGGTCAGGAGGTATGGCGAGGGGAGGCTTGGAGGAGGGGTCTCGGGCAGGCCTGAGTCCAGCCGGGACATGGGGTCTGGGGCTCAGAACCAAGAGAAGCGGCCAGGCAGGGGTGGGCAGGGGGCTCAGGACCGAGCACGAGTCCAGAAACCCAGGAGAGGGGCAGGAGTGCTCTTGGGGAGGAAGACTCGGCTGCCCGGCCCCCAGAGACAGTCACCTGCCCCTCCCTCGGCCACCTTGCATACCTGGGCTTACCTGAGTCCTGGGCAACGGCCTTGGGAGCCCCCTCCCTGAGGATCCCCAGTGCAACGGGGTGGGGGCCACACACAAGCCAGCAGAGCAGTTGGGGGGCTTCTCCCCTACTGGCGCAGGGGCTGGCTGGCCAGACCCGGCTGAGACTCACTCGCCCTCCACTGGCCACTCTAGACTGGGCGTCTGGGGTCTCCACCTGTCACCAGCGCTGGGCTGGCCCAGGCTTCTTATGTTCAGGGGCACAGAAAATGGGGGGCAGTCTGCCCACCCCCTTCCCAGACCCTGAGGGGGAGCTGGGCCTCTGACAGCCCCTCAGCCCACCAGAGCAGGTGGGGGCTCTCCTGGGCGGTGAGTCCCTCCCTGGGGACACTTGGGGGGGGAAGGGTCACCGCTGACTCCAGGACCACAGCAGCAAAGAGCTCCAAGGAGAGGCCAGGCTCCCCCCAGGCCTGGCGGCCCTGACCACAGCACCCCGCCCTGGGTGCTGGAGCCTGGAGCAGAGGGGGCCGCCCAGACTCTCCCTCAGGCCAGAGCTGCACACTTGGGGGACACGTCGGAGTGGGCACTGTGTGGGCATGCGTGGGCAGGTGGGGTTACAGACGCCCAGGGTGCAGGTGTGGGGTGGGGGAAGGGATGGGCCTCATCCCAGAAGCAGCCTGGGGGGAGCAGAAGTGCCTCCCCCTTCCCTCCCCAACCCTCACCCTCCCCTATCCGAGCCCACACCTCCATAGGGGACACACCAGTGTCACCCTAACCAGGGCAGTCCTTACTAGGAGGGTGCAGAGGTGGGGGTTCCAGGGGGCTGGGCTCTCAAGTTCTGTGGGGTCCCCCGGCCAGTGGCACCATGCACCTCACTCAGGAATGGGGCATGTAGCGCCTCAAGGGTGGGTCTTCGGGGAGGATGCTTTTGTTGGGGGTTCCTGGAGCTGGAGGGGGCCGTCTCGTAGACGGGGACAGTGGGGAGGGGCAGGCCGGGTCAACAGTGGCCACACAGGAAATGAGTCCCCGGGGTGGCAATAATTGTAAGTGTCAGTGAGAAGTCAAGGTCTCGGGGAGCCCTGGTCTGAGCCGGCTCTGACCACAAACAAAGCGACCGTCTGCCGGGCACCGGGCCGGGCGTATGGGGGCTTAACCCCTGTGTGTCCAGGAGGCACAGGCAGTGGGGCCCAGAGTCCCAGCCTGCCCCGAGATGGCCACAGCAGCCAACGCTTTGTCCCTTTGCAGGGGACAGGCAGGCACAGCTTCCCTGGGCCCTGCCCCCTTCTGGGGAAGCCCACTCTGTCCAGGGCAGCCCCTACCACCCCTTCTCCCAGGCACAGCTGCCCCTCCGGCCTCAGCTCCCAGGGGGGCAGGGGCTGTGGGTGTCACTCTGGTGGCCGGCAGACCCTGCGTGCTTGCGTGCGGCCCCCACACCACAAGACCGCAGCTCAGCGAGCAAGAGCCGTGAAAATGCAAAGGCCTCTGTGAACATTTGCGACGGTCACCTGGCCACTGCCTTGGCGCGTCAGAATAAGGACATCAAAGACCACGCGCAGGCCGGGGGGCACATCGTTACCATGGTTATTTATTAGTTTGTTCATTTGCCCCTGCTCGGTTCAGCCAGAATCCAAAACAGCGTCACCGTGCATGTGTGTGTCAGTAAAGGACCCTGCAGCCTCTGTCCCGGCTGGACAGGTCCCTGGAGCCCCATCCCCCGCGGGCCCTGGGGTGCTCAGCTCGGGGGATTGGGGGTACCCTTCCCGCCTGCCGGGCCCTGGCTGGCATCCTTCTGCCAGTGGCGCCTGCGCTCCATCCCCGGCACTTCCTGGTGTGGATAGAGACTGTCCATCGAGCCACACTGGCCATCAGACGCCCCTCCCTGCGCACCTGCCTGAGAACCAGGAGACGCTCCCCTGGTGCAGTGGACGGAAGAGACCCCCCCCCAAATCCACATCCAAACAGACCTCAGGATGCAGCCATATTTGGAAATGGTCTTACCAATGTGACTGTTTAAGGATCTCGAGGTGAAATCATCATGAATTTAGGGGGGCCCTAACCTGGTGACTGGCACCCTGGTAAGAAGAGGCCAGGACACAGAGACACACGCGTGAAGACAGAGGCACACGGGGCCATGCGAACACGGAGGCAGGGTCTGCAGTGATGCGGCCACAAGCCAAGGACGTCTGGAGCCCCCCGAAACCAGGAGAGGCAGGAAGGGCCCCCTCAGAGCCTCCATGGGAGTGTGGTCCTGCCAGCGCCCTGACGCCGGCCTCCGGCCCCCCAGGGGACATGGACAGGACGTCTCCGTCCAGCAGCTGCAGGAGGTTGGACAGGACGCCCCCATCCTCCCACACGGCCGACTGGGCCCCGTCTCTGCCCTGTGCACTCCCACCAACATCGGGGTTCTCCTGAACCCCCCACCAAGTCACAGAGAAAACAGCAAAGACCCACGAAAACATTTCGACCAAAAGTCATCTGCCCAGCCCAGAAAAATGTGATCTGCCTTGTCCTGCTCCTCCAGCCCAGGACCTGCTTCCCAGAGAGCAGCCCCTCACTGCACACCAGCCTGCTGTGCCCCCGGGGTCCCCATGTGCCAGTGACCTAGGCGGTCTCATGCGACGGGTGTCAGGGCCACTGTGACAGCTGTCGTGTGGATTCCGGAGACGCAGGAGGTGGCAGACAGGAGGAGGGACTCTCAGCGTCAGGAGGTGAGCAAGACGGCATCGAGGTGGCACGGTCTCTCCAGGACTCACCCTCTGTCAGCCACCAGAGACAGACTCGGCGGCATTTACCCTGGTGGCAGCCAGGTGGGCTGGGGGAGGGGCAGCCCGCCCCCCCCAACAGCCTCCCTCGGGGGCCGACCCCCAACTGCTCCCTTTCCCCGAGAGGACGGAGCGGTGACCACGAGCCACCCCCTCGGAGCCTGTGGCACTAACTCTGTCCTGTCCCTCCGCCGGGACATTGATCGCAAGTGAAAAGCCACGAATCCGAGCTCGACCGCTATTTGTTTCCCATAATGGTATCTTCTCAACCTTGAAACTACTTTCTGTTTTGAAAATTATCTGACATCTGAAAAGCCGCACCGGAGGGCAGGTGCCGGCCGGCGCATTCGCGGCTGAGACCACGAGCGAATAAATGAGTTTCGGGTCTGCGGGCGCAGCCGGCGGCACTGGCCTGACACTCCTGCCGGGCACGTCCGCACGCCAGCTCCTTCCAGGCCCACGTGGCTCCAGCCGTCCCTGTACCGCGGGCTCAGTCTTGAGCCTGGCGCTCGGACAAGGAAGCCAGGTCGGTGGCTGCAACCTTTGGGAGCAAAGACCAGCGCACATGGACGGACACGGACCCGGAGCAAGCACGAGGGGAGGCCGGAGAGAAAGCAGGAGGGGCTCACTTGAGGGAAGCTTGATCACCCCGGGCCGGTGTCCACGGTGGGCATCCGCAGGACACACTCTCCTGGCGCACGGCACAAACACACGTACTCTGTGTGATGGCCACACACCCAAGCACAGGCACACACATGCACACACACACACACAGGCTCGCAGAGACAACCCCACACACATACAGGCACACACATCCCAAGACCAGCCTGAGGCCTGAACAGGGCCCGTCATGCCTGGCACCCCCACGGGCTGGCCATAAACGAGAACTCGTGCAGAGAGAGCGGCTTTGGCGGTGCCCGGGTGCAGCCCCGGGGCCGAGTCTTTGAGGGCTGGTGCGGGAGGAGCGGCGGCCCTTCCCCGGGTACACCTGGGCCCTGTGGTCAGCAGTGCCTCCACACCAGGCCCCTGCCTCACAGCTGGCCACGGGGACCCCGCCCCTCCGGCAGGGGCTCTGCTGTCTCAGTGGCCTGGGCTCTGCCCCAGCGGACCCTCGGGGGCTCTGCAGATGGGCCGAGGCCCTGACAGCAACTGTGAGGACAGGACACACTGGGCAGGACCCCCGGTCCAGGCGCGGACAGGCTCCAGCTGAATGCTCGGTGCTGGGCAGGAAGGCACAGGAGTCCCCAGGGGGCCCAGCAAAGCCACGTCAAGCTGCCCAGCCCCCCAAGTCTGCATGCGGCCATGGGAGTGGCCCCCAGGCCAGCGACGCCAGGAATAGGGGGACGGGCAGCCCAAGCGGCCGGCACAGGGGCCCCGCGGGCAGCTCGTGTGTCCGCCTGGCCGCGCACAGGCCAGCAGCCCACTTGCTATTTTGAGGCGATGGGCGCAGCGGCTGAGCCACGCGGTGTCACCAGGAGCCGGGCGGAGGGAGGAGGGCAGAACCTTCAGAACTAATGTCAATTTTCTGCATCAAATATTTTGATAATTAAACAAAGCTGATCAAGAGAGGCAGGCAGCACGGCTCCGGAGCTCAGGAAGCAGAGCCCATTAGATAGAGGGGCCAGAAAGCGCCGGAGGCGGCAGCCCCAGATTAATGACTCCGCGGTAATGGATTTTCCCAAGCTCAGTGCGCGGGGCAGCGCGGGGGCAGGGCGGCTCGGCGCCCGGAGACGCGTTAAAGGAGCAGGGACGGTAAATCACGGTGCCCGCAGGGGCGCAGGACGGCCTTGGGCTGAGACCCACCCACCCGCGTCTGACCCCTGGCATGGCTCCACCAGGTGACAGGGCCGGGGTCCAGCCAGGAGCCCCCACAGACCCGCGTGAGCTGCACTGCACAGCAGAAGGCCGGCGGGACCCAGGCCTCACCCTCCGGGGAGCTCTGCCCTTCAGCTGACATCTGTTTAGGGCGAGGAGGGACCCCTGTGCCCCTTGGGCTGCCCTCGGGGCTGGCCAGAGCAAGAGGGTCAGGCTGGGTGGGGCTGACCCCAATTAATGCTTAAACTGGTCCACCTGACGCCCTCCCTCTGTCCAGCTCTGGAATGTGGAAACCAGACGGAGAAGGCAGGTCCCGCCCAGCAGGGCCCTGATACCATCGCGCTGCAGGGACGGTGACATTGGATGGCTTCTGGGGCGGCGGGCAGCTCAGGGGTAATGAAACCCGGGCTCCTGGCCAGCCCTGCCCCCACCCACCCGACCCAGCAGCTGCCCTGGGAGGACGGGGAGCAGGCGTAGGGAGGGCACCCTTGCAGCCTGGTGCCCTGGGGCAGGTGGACGGCCCAGGAGGTGGCCCTGACCCCAGGGGGGTGAAGCAGACCCAGCAGGTCCCAAATACCCCTGCTTGTTCTTGGGGCCCCTCTTGGAGATGTGAGTGTGAGAACTCCCGTCATGTGGCCCTCCAAGGAGCAGGGTGGCCCATCCCTCACGAGAGCTGGCCTCGGCTTAGGTTCTCCTATCTGCAGCCTCTCCAGGCTCCCCACCCTTAGGCCTGGGGCACACAGGACTGAAGATGCTCAGGCTCCTTTCTGCTTTCCCGAAAGGTGCTCCCTGGGTGGCTGTCGTGGGCCAGGCCTGGGGAGGCAGCAGGGTCTGGGCGGGTGAAGTTCCCAGAGTGGCCTCGAGGCCACCCCAGCTGCACCGCCACTGAGGCTGGTGGGAGAAGCTGGATACTGGTCCCCAGGAGTGGCCAGCTGGTTCCCCAGGTCCCTGCTCATGGCCCGTGTGCTGCTTCTCGGTCTACACTGCCCTGGCAGCAAGGAAGGGCAGGGCCGCAACTGCAGTTTCAGCAAATGAGGACTCCCCGGGGCTGGGGGCAGGACACGGGTCCCCGGAGGTCCTGGAAACACAGTCTCCTGGTGCTGCCTCCTTGCTGGGCCGGGGTGAGCTTCGCTCTGGGGCAGAGGGGGCCTCCGGCGACACTCGTGGCAGGAAAGACCAACGGGTCCCCCATCCTGCCCAGCCCGGGCCTGGGACTTCCCCTCCAGGCTCTGCCCTCCCAGCTGGTCTCTGCCTCTACTTCCTGCCTCACTTCCTGGACGCAGAACAGGAGGCTTCGGGACAGTGGTGTCCTTCCAAAGCCACCCAACAGTGGTACATGGGCTCAGCCTGCGGCCTGCCTGGCCACAGGTCCCCGCTCCCTGCCCTGACCAGGAGCCCACGCAGGCAGGGTGGGCCCGGGGTCCCCCAGCAGCCCCACCCCCATCTCCTTGCCTGCATCTTCCGGACACAAACCCCACACGACCAGCCACGCAGGACCGGCGTTGCTCCGCTGGCCCCAGGGTCCCACCAGGGCTACGCAACTGACTTTGGCCCATCTCTTCTGTTTCCCATCATTGGGGAGCGGAACCTCTCCATAAGCGCCCGGCTGCCCTCTGGATACAATTTCTTCCCCATCCAGACATGCGTTATTCTAATAAGAATCATCCATCCTGAGCATGCTCCGGTCTTTAACCCGGGCACAGTGGCTGGTGCCCAGACAGGTAGGCCTGGGGGGCTCGGGGACTGGAGATGCTGGTGGGGTGGGCTGGGCGGGCCAGACTCTCCCCGTGCTTGTAGAGTGTGTGTGCACACACGTGTGCTCACATAAGCCTGTGTGCCTATAGCATGCATGCATGCACGTTTGTTGAGTGTGTGCACACGTGCGCTCACACAAGCCTGTGTGCCTATAGCATGCATGCATGCACACATGCGTATGTTTGTTGAGTGTGGTTCATGCACACATGTGCTCACACAAGCCTGTGTGCCTATAGTGTGCATGCATGCACACATATGTGTTTGTTGTGTGTGTGCACATGTGTGCTCACATAAGCCTGTGTGCCTATAGCATGCATGCATGCACACATGTTTTTTGAGTGTGCACAGTGCTCACATAAGTGTGTATATCTTCAGCGTGCATGCATGCACATGTGCATATGTTTGTTGAGTGGGTACACACACATGTGCTGACATAAGTGTGCATACCTGCAGTGTGCATGCATGCACACGTATGTGTTTTCCCAGAGTGTGTTCCAGCCCAAAGGTGCACACTCGTCAAGTTCCTCCTGCGGAGCCGATGCCATTGTCATGCCTGCTCGAGAGCCCAGCCAGGCGGGGGTGTCACAAGGCCCTGAGGATGGCTGCCTCCTCCACATACTCAGCACCTGCTGTGTCCAGGTCTCCAGTCCCTACTCCTGCTGGGCTCCCACTTCCGTGTCCCGTCAGCGGGGGCAGGGGCGGGGGCGGGGGCTTGGGGCAGTGAGTGCCCCGGTGTGATCATCCAGCTCCAAGGCAAAGTGTAAGCTCCAGGCCAAGCAACCTGCACCCCAGGACCCCCCACTGGCTGCTCCCTGCCAAGCCCCCAGGCCATGCTGACACCACCTCTCTGCTCCTGCTGCCCCCGGGGGCCGCATGGTGGCCCGAGCCTGGTGAGCTTGTAACCCCTGGCTCCCCATCCAGCGCCAACTCCACACAGCCCCCAGCAGGCCTCCTGCTCGGGTCCGGGCCTGGCACATGGCGCCTGCTGGGACCCACTGGCCGGCTCTCACTTCCCTGAGCCTCTGTTTCCCCCCTGCACAGAGGGCACGGAGATACCTATGAGGGTGGGTGTGGCTACAGAAGGGGCCGTCCATCCGCAGGCCACAGCTGGGTCACCCCACGCCCAGCCCACACGGATGCGCAGGGCAGAGCAGGGTCCCCGGACAACGTGTGCTGCGCCCACGGGCACCGTGGTCGAGGCCCTGGGCTGCAGGCCTCGCTGAGCCTCACCTCAGGGGGCGGGGGAGGGGGTTCATTCTCCAGAAAGCAAATCTGTGCCACCACTCCGGTGTCACCGGGATCTGTGTGCTCCAAGGAGCCTAGAAACTTCCTTGACATGGCCGTGGGTTGCAGACTAGCTGCAGCAATCTCACGGCCTCCCCAACGCAGTGTGCACGTCTGGGCCAACGCCCACCAGCCCCAGGGGACCAAAAGGACATCTGGGGACATCCGTGCACGAGGCCCCCGGCATGCCATGTGAGGTCACCGCGGCAGCCTGCTCCCCCGTTCAAGGTCAGGAGCGGCCCTGAGAGGTCTGCCGCTCAGGGACTCCTGCCCGGGCCATGTCACAGTCAGGTCAGACTCACCGGGTCCAGCGGGGCCATAAATCACACGTGTGCGTGGACCCGGCTCGGTCACTGCACCTACACGGTGACTCCAGCTGCTCCGCGTTTCCAGCGGCCGTGACAGCCGAGATAAATCTGCCCTCAGCCCGCCCACGGCGGGCAGCAGCGCGTACCAAGGACGGCGGCAGCCAACCGAGGCGGGCACTGCCAAGGACCCACGGCCAGGGGGCGGTGGGGAGGGCGTGACCCTGTGGCCGCCCTCACTGAAGGGCCCTGTCCGAGGTGGCAGCTCCCTTGGAAATGGAAAGAACGGCACAGAAACCTGCCACCTCCCAGCCGGCAGCCACGCTCCTGTCACCTCCGCCTGGGTGGCCCTGGGCCAGCCCTGACGCCCTCTGGGCCTCCCCCGACCTGCGCAGCGGGACGAGACTCCACGCCGTTGCTGCCGGGACTAGACGCAGGGCCTCGGGCACGAAGGGGACCCTGGAGGCCTGTGAATGTCACTGCTGTGCCCGGAGCCCGATGATCACTCCGATCTGATCCGACTGACACCGGCCCAGGACCGTCATCTCGAACGTCCCACCCCACCTGCCCCGCTGCGCACGCCTCCTTCCCTGACCCCCTGAGCCCCACGTTGGCCACTGGGCCCCCCACAGCCGGCACCCAGGGCCAGCCTGCCCAGCCCGGAGAAGGTGGGGACAGACAGGCCGGGTCGTCAGGCCTGTCCCCAGTGCTAAGGGACACTATATAGCCAGTGTTGCTGGTCCTGCCTGTGTCTCTGACTCCCCGCGCCCAGAGCTCTGCACCCCACAGAGGTTTGTAGAGTAACAAGGACGATGGTGAGGCCACCAGCCCTCTCGAGGGTGGTGCAGGTGAGGCCCTGAGTCCTCCGGCCCGCTCAGCCCTGGGGGTGGGCAGTTCGTGGACGTCCTCCCGTGTCTTCCTCCCTCGTGGAACAGTCCATGGAACCTGCAGCGAGGCCTGTGGACGAACAGAATGCCCTTGGAATTGCAGCCAGGCACACCCCAGGCTCAGCTAGCACCCTGTGCCCGGCCCGGTCAGCCTGACCATTCCTCGATGCGACCTCTGGCCCCAGCTCCGGACACCTCTGGGCTCACACCGGCTCACACCAGCAGGGGCTTCTCCAGGGATGGGGCCAGGGGCCCACGGCATGGAATGGAGGCCTCCTCCCACCTGGACCAGGTGGCATGTCCGGGAGGAAGACCCCACCCAGGGAGAACTCCGGTAAGAACGTTTCCACGGAGCGAGGGGGTTCATTTACCAAAAATGCTGCAGGGATGAGGGTGCCACACCAGGACCCCCTCAGGAGCAGGACGGTTCAAAACAGAACACCGTGGAGGTGGAGCCCAACACCCACATGCTCCCGCGCTCCCGTCATGTGCGGGCTGGGACCCTGGCGGGAGGAGCAGGATGGTGGCCAGGCGCCCCCCGCAGCAGAGATGTGCCGTGGCCCCAGGACGGGCCCCAGCACTTTGGACCTCACGTTGCCACCCACGGGCCAGACGGCACAAGCCCAGACGCTGCTGTTTCCAGAGACAGAGTGTCCGGCCACTGCGGCCCACACCCGGGACAGCCTCCACCCGATCACAGCGGTGGAGCCACAGTGAGGCAGCGCGAGAGCCCCCAGTCCCCACGGAAGACAGGCCGGGGAGGGCCGAGGGCACGGCTCTGTGCTGGGCAGCAGAGTGAGGCCGAGGGGCCCTGAGCCCCCTGCCCAGGCTTTGGGGACCCCGGCCCTGGCACTGGCAATCAGCCCCCAATCGCTGCAGCCTGCCCAGCTCCCCAAGGCGGACACGTTTCGGGGTCTGCGCACAGCAGCCGGGCCAGTGACCCCGACGCCCTTCCTCCCACCAGGAGATTGGCAGATTGCCACCAGCGGCTGGCAAAGGGGGGCTGGGGGGGGAACCGGGCCCCTCCCCCACACCGGGCGTGACGCGCCGGTGGCCGAGCCCCCTCAGCCACTCGGCCGGGAGAAGGAGCGGGGTCCCTTCCGTCCGCACCCCGCGTGCGTCACCCCGGACGCCCCCACCCTCCATAGATAATGGTTTAATAAGCGATCTGGTTTTTATTTAAAGGGTCGGCAGTAAAACCCAGATCACATTTCTCACTTGGTGGGTTAAAAAACCGCTTACGCTCATTTCTGCAATGTAAAGCGACACTATATCAAATCAAACATTTCCAGATGTGCCCAGCTTGCGCGGAGGTGCGGGGCCGCAGCCTGCAGGCCAGCGCGAGGCGGCCGGCAACGTGGACCGGGAACACCACCTACTGGCCGGCAGTGGCAGCGAGAGCCCGTGGACGCCACGCCGCAGGTCCCGTAGGGCTTCGGGGCTTCAGGGCCCGTCTCAGCAGCGCGGCCCGGAGCGGGGCAGGGGCAGGGGCAGCCACACTGCCCGGCCTTCCCTGGCCACCCCTGGCCACAAGAGCCTAAAGATCACAGCAGAGCCACCACGGCCCCCAGCGCCACACCGTGGCCGGTCACCCAGGAACGGAGCAGGAGCTGGAAGGGCCGGATGGGGCCCCTGCCTGGGCGTGACCCGGGGCCACAGCCCTGCGCCAGGGAGACGGAAGCGCACATGTGAGGTCATCCTACGGACAGGACCGCCTGGAGCCCAGCAGCTGCCCCCGTCCCCACCTGGCCACAAGGACCACGAGGACCTCACCCTCCAGACCACAGCACCAAGAGCACCAGGGAGGGGCCACTGGGGCTTCCATTCAGGCGGGAAGAGGAAGCCGACGATGCCTCGTGTCCGGGCCCAGCAAGCATCCCCGAGAGCTGCCACCACTGGATTCCAGCCCGTGGCCCCACGTGGCTGCACAGAGGTGACAGGCACCTAGGGTGAGGGTTCCAGAAGTCCTGCCATGGGGGGGGGGCTCCCAGACCCACCAGCCGTCTCCGGGGACGGGAGCCCTGGAAACTCCCACTGGCAGTTGCCCCGAAATGCATTCCCGGATCCCCCCACGGTATGCAGTTTTCACTCTGAATTAAAACCGAAGCCAACTTTAAATTTAATAATAGAGTTATAAACTCTTGAAAGTGTATGGATGGCTGACCGACCTAGAGAAGAGCAAGGCTCTATAAATAGGGTCCTTGTAAGCAGATTTCAGGATTTGGGCCAAAGCTTATTGAACTACCTTTTGTGAGAATGGGCATGGGTGAGGCTGGGTGACAAGGGACACCAGCCAATGAGCCCCTGCCCTGACACCCCCCCCCCCAGGGGTGCCCATCCCAGAACACAGACGCCCATGGAGGCCCAGGCACCGCTTTCTGCACCGAGACTGGGGTGGGGGCAGGGAAACCAAGGACAGACAGGAGCCAGCTGGCCCGGGGAGTGCCGTCCTGCCTCCAGGCCTGAGGACAGACCACCCCCGCCAGCCCTGGGACTGCCCCTGGGTGGGCTGCCGAGGCCAACTGGACAGGGCTCCCCCCACCTCGGGCTTCCTGTCCCCCCACAGACAGGGATGCTGGGAAGTCCCCAGGGGTCTCTGAGATGCCAGCTGTCCCTCCCCTGCCCTCTCAATTTGTGTCTGTAGGGCGAGGGTGGTGGCTGCCTCTGTCCTGGCTCCCTGGTCCCTCCAAGCCCAGCTGGCAGGGCCGAAACCAGGACGTCACCAGAACAGAAAACTAAGCACACAAGGATGCTCTCCTGCCCCCAACCCCGGCATCGCTCCCCCGCCCACCCACCCGCCCACAGGGACCCCAGTCCTGTGAGCTCTGCCCATGGGGCCGACCACCCCACCCCCGAATTCTGCCACCAAGGCAGAGAAGGGGCCCCCCTTCACCCGGGATTTGCATTTCGTGATGGAAGGAAGCTGGACAGAGACTGCAGGACTGAAAGGCTGAGCTGCTCTTGAGCTCAAACGCCACCTCCTCCAAGAAGCCTCCCCAGTTTAACACCCCCCCACCCTGACCACACTCTCCTATGCCAGGCTACTCTGGGACAGGGTCTGCACGGGCGCCACCCCCTCACAGCCACCCCTCCCTGGTCCCTGGCACCAATGGTGCTTTGGGGCGGGCAGGGGAGGCTGACCGGGAGAGGCTCATTTTCCACCTCCGATGTACGTTCCCAAACAACACAACAGGGAGACGGAAGGCACCTGTGCCTCCGTCACTCCGAGAAGGTCCCATCTCAGGGGCAACTCTGTCCAGACCCTCTCACGTGTGGTGCTCCGAGGGGGCCCAGGCGGTGCCGGGCTGTGACCCTGCCCGCCCAGCCCCACGGCCCCCCAGCACGGCACCGCCCACCCGGCTGGCTGGCTGCATCCCTACTGCAGGCGACTCGGGCGTGGCCACGGCCACCTCTGCTTTGACTTTCTGTTTCTTGCCTGTCCTCCCTCTGCCCCACAGCCACCCCCTCCTGACCTTTCCGCTCTGCCTCCAGGGGGACTTTCCACGGGCAGGTGGGACGGAGAGGGCTCCCTATCTGTGTCTAGGGGGTGGCAAGGGAGCACCTGCCCGTGGGTGGCTACAGGATTAAATGGGGAGGGGCAGGTGTGGGCCGGCACGAGGCAGGCACACACGGGGAGCGTCCTCGTCACCAGCCTTGTCCTGGTGGTTGTGTTGACTGACAGCTGCCCCCGAGCTGTCATAGGCTGACACCTTTGCCCCGTGGGTCCCTGGCTCGGGCCTGGGCAGAGGCCTGGGGACGGGGTGTCAGTGGCCGCCTCTGTCCTCCCGGGTGGAAGGGGCTCGACTGGTGTCCACGGGAGAAGGCGGCAGCCCTGCCGGGACCCACCCAGGGATGCAGGAGGCTCAGAGTCTTCCAGGAGGGGACTGGAAGACAGGGCAGAGATTAAACCCACATGGACAGTCGGACAATCATCATAGGAGGGAGGAAGGCTGAGGACCCCCTCACGACACCCCAGGAAAGACAGAGAGAGCCCAGCCAGGACAGCAGGGATCAGGCCATGCCCGGCACAGGACAGCCAGGCCTAGCAGGCAGGTGGGCGTCTCCAGAGTAGGTGCCAAAGCCAGAGACAGCCGGAAGCCACATTTCCTGATTCTACTTCATCTCCTAAATACAGCTGCAGTTTGGGGCATCATGTTTTTTTAGGACAAAAAATATGCCCGGGTTGGCAGAGTGACATCTTGCAGCTAAGTCAGGCTTGTACTAAGGTGGCATTTCAGAGCCTGGGGTCCGGCTGCCTGGCAGGTGCCTTTTATGGGGCTCAAAGCTGTACTTGGAAAAGCTGGGGTTCATCCCCGGGTGCCCGAGGGGAAGACAGGACCCCCCCAGAGCAAATGCATGGACGGGCCAGGCTTGGTGCTGACTGCTCTTGGGGCCTGAGAAGCAGGGCCGCACCGCTCAGCCCTCTGTCACCCCCGGGGGAAGCTGGACCTTTGGCTGACGCTGCCGCACCCAGCCCCGGAGGGAGGAGCTTCAGTTAGGAAACTGGAAGAAGGCCCGGCAGCCCCCACCCAGGCTGCCCAGAGACACCCTCCACCCTGAGAAAGAGACCCACGGGAAGCTAGGGCAGTGTGGGTAGCGGGGTCCTGGGCCGGGACTCGGGGTTCAGGGGTCAGGGGGCTGAGGTACCCAGGCAGGTAAGCTTGACCACCCCAGCCTGGCCATAGCTTCCCGCCCCAAGAACATTCTGCTTGTGCCCCACCCCTGCCTGGCACCCCTTCCTGGTCCACAGAAGGCCCCTAGGACACACATAGAGGAAAGAGAGGGCTCTTGCTAGCCCCTGCCCCGACCCAGCATGGAGACGCCCTGGCAGCGGCCAGACTGAGGGCTCCCCCCGAAAAGCACATCCAGGACCGGAGGGTCTTCAGAGGGGAGGCCTGCAATGTCCCGGAGGAGCCGCAGGGCCCAGCCCTGACCACCGCGCTGCCTGCTGGCGTCCAAAGCCCTCGGGGACCTTCAGCCTGTCAGGTCTGCCCCACAAAGTGGCAAACTGAGTCCTGGTCAGAGTTCGAGTGGCTGACTAGGCCTCTCTCCCACGTCAGCTCACCCCCAAGATCCCTTAGCCATCACCTCCAAACTCAATAAGCACTTTCTAAAAGAATGTTCTAGCAGCCCCTTCCAGCCCTGGAGGGTTCAGTGGGCAGAGGTACCAGGAGGCCCTGAAAGGTGGGAGGCCCAGGAGGCCAAGCAATAGCAGAGCTGGCTCTGTACACATCTCCTGCCCAGACTCCACCCTGGGTGTCCTCCTGCAGGGAGGATGTCGGCCAGGGGAGCTGGGAGATGTCCAAGGCTGCACCATGAGGCGGAAGGATAGCTGGTGCCCTGGGACTGAAACTTGTTTCTGTCTGAGCTCACCTCCCCACTGGGCCATGGAGAGGAGGCCAGGCCAGGGCCAGAGGCCTATGTGTGAGCCCAGCCCTGATGCTGGCTAGCAGGGTGACCCTGGCCCAGCCACCTAATTTCTCGAAGCATTGGTTTCCTTGTCCAGCACCCACCTCACGGACGAGATTCCCAGGAAACCCTTGCCTAGGCCTGGCACACAGCCAGCCATCACCTGGTGGGCCGCTGGGCTCTTCCTGGTCTGAGTGCCCCGGGCTCACTGCCTTGGGCCTCCTGGGGTCTCTCGCCAGACTCTGGCAATTGGGCTATTTGACTCCCCAAGGTTCTGCCACCCATGAAGGCCTGGAGCAGCCTCGGAAAGCTGGAATTCCCAGGCCCCAGTGTCTGCAGAGGTTCAGGCTCATGCTGAGACCAGGCTCTGGCCAGTGGGACAGCCACACCTTCAGGTGGGCCGACCTGTTGCCACCTCCAGCTGGGCACAGGCTGGGCTCAGAGCTCCGGGCCTTTGGGCAGGGCCAGGTCAGGGGGCGGTGAGGATCCTTCCACACACTCCCCCCCGCCCCCAGCACTGGCCCAGGGAGCCCACCCACTCCCAGGCCAGGAGACAAGGGCTGTCCTTTCCTCCGCACCCCTGCCCCACGGAGGCAGGGAGATGCCAGCTGCACCTCCTGCTCTGACTCCCAGTCCCCTCCCCCTGCCCACCGTCCTCCCCCAGGCCTCCCCTGGACTGTTGCTGCAGTCTGCACTGGCCCCGCCCATATCTGCTCTTCTGGGGCCTTCTCCTGGCTCTGCCATGACACCTCTCCCTCCACAGCCTTCAGTGGCTCCCTTGGGCTCCTCCACCTGTAACCAGGTGTTCCATGGAGCGGCTCCTGCAGCCTCCCCTCCCACTGCCCAGAGACCCGTGTGGCCTCCGTGCACACAGACACCCTCAGCCCAGACACAGGGTTCCCTACCCCACCCCAGCAGCCCCCTGAGTCCACTGTTCCTTGACTCTTGCCCCTTTGTGTCTGCCAAGCCGGCACCTGGAACACCCTCCATTCCTCAGCCACTGGGGAGCAGCCCCTACCCCGGCCTAGCTCTAAGGCCCCCCACTCCCATATCGCCTCCACTCCTGGCTGACGGAGGAGGCCACCGAGGCGGGGGACTGCAGTGCCTGACCCCAGGGAGTCAGGCAGCCTTGCGGACGTCTGCAGGGGCTGTGGCTGCCTGACCCACTCATCCACGGAGACCAGTGACAACAGAGGTTCTGCCTGGGCACAGCCGTGCCTGCTCCTGCCTCCTGGGGGTGGACACCCCCTGCCTCCCAGCCCCCAGTGTGGACACCCCTCCCCTGAGCGGGCCCAGCGCCTCCTCCCGGGGTGTCCAGGGCTGGCCAGGTCCACATGCAGGGCCTGGCACCGCCGTCCGGCCAGCAGGGCTGGCCCTTTAAGAAGCCTTTGGTCCGGGCCTTTGTTGGAGAGTGGCCTGCACGCCGCACGCTCTGTCAAAATATTTTTAGCATTTCTGCTGTTTAAAAAACCCCGAGGTATTAGAGTGCACTAATCTTTAAAAAGGTTAATTTATTCATAGAGATTTTGACAGAGATGTATGGCACAGTGCGGCCGCGGCCCTTCCCGGGGGGGAGGCGGCTTGCGCAGAGAGACGCCGCCCGCAGATGGGCCCACGGCGTCTGCCCAGGCCCGGCCCACCCTGCCCTGAGCGCCCACCCCCGTCCGCTCACCTCCGCCTCCACCGCCACCGCCCCACGCACAGGGAGGACGTGGCCACTGCCATCGGGGGCGGCGGGCGGAGGCAGCTGAGCCCAGGCCCACACGCACTTAGGTGGCCCTGTGGCCCAGGGAGGGACAGCAGGGGCCACTGCCCCTAATTATTCTGGCCTGAGAGCCCCCCACCCACCCCACAGGCCTGGGGTGCAGCCTACTTTGCCGTGAACACTGCCCCCTCGGCCCCACCCAGGCTGCGAGGGAGAGGAGGGCAGCCTTCCCCCGGCTGCTGGCCCAGGGCCTCGGGGGCTCCAAGGGAGGCGAAGGACCCCACTGCGCGACCGGCCCAGGCAGAGCACCCGTCCGGCCGCGGCGCTGGGGGCGGCGGGGAGAAGTCAGGTGTGGGTTTGTCTGTTGTTAACACTTTGGGAGAGAGAAAGCATCCAGGGTGCTTTGGAGGATCTGAAAAGCTAATTAGACGTCACCTGTAATCCCACCACCCGAACAGTGGCCACAGGGCCTTCCCCAATGCAGGACTGAGGTCTGGCCTGTGCCGTGAGCGCCGGGCCCTCCGCCTCCCTGAGCCCCAGCGCCCGGCCTCCAGCTCAGGACACCCCAGGGCCCGTGCCCGCCTCCCTGCGCCATCGCTGCCGGCCTCCCGTGGCGGCCAGCCTCAGCGCCAACACCACCTCCTCCTGGGGAGCCCCTCCCCATTGCCCCTGGGTCACCTGTCCCAGGCCCCAGCGTGTCCCTGTTTCGTTTCCTTCCACCGCCCCCCCCCCCGACAGGTGTGCGTCGTGATCTTTTGTGCGTTTGCCGCTCGCTCGGCCCTGGGGCTCCTCGCCGGGGAAGCGTCTTCGGCGCTGTGTTGCGGCGTCCTGACCAGCGCGGCACAGGCCTAGCCCCGGTCGCAGGCATGAGCCACGTCGCAGCTCGGCCTCGGGATGGGCCGCGAGCCGTGCGCAATGCGTGGTCAGTGAGTGTTTCCCTCCAGGGGACGCGGAGCTGTTTTCGGTTTCTGTTCCGTCAGAAACACCACGGCGAGGAACATCCCAGCGCGGGGACGTCCTGTCTCTGTTGAGCAGTTTCCTGAACCTGAACTCCCAGGACAGAGAGCGTGACCTGCTCTTGTCCCAGCCTCGTCCCTGGGCCTGGACGGTGTGACCCCATCAACCAGCCGGACCTCCCCATGTGGCCTGGAGTCGGCTGGGCAAGTGCCTGGGGGAGGGTCTTGCCCTTCAGCAAAAGGGGCCGACAGCCCCACCCCGGCCAGTGCCAGCTGCGGAGGAATCCGGTAGGTGACCGTGTGACATCGTCTCCCTGTGATCCTCCTTGCAGGGCCTGCACCGGCCACACCGCCCCCCAGGTGAGGCCAGGACTTTTGTGCAGGTGCAGTGTCCCCTCCGGCGACTCACCCTGGGCCTGGCCTAGCCCCGCGGGCAGAGTCCAGAAGGCCCACAGTGCCCCCAGCTGTCACCAAGGCCACTGTGCAGCCCAGTGGCCCAAACCTCCCCGCCGTCCTCGGCTCGGGGCGGCCGCAGATATGGGAGACAGATGCTGCTCCCGGCATGGCAAACAGGGCAGCCAGAGGGCGGGGATTGGGTTACGCCGGTGAAACATTGTAAAATAAATACAAGGACGGTTGGTGTACTTCAGGTAAATTAGCCTGATTCAAGCTGTCAGCTTTAGGAAAAGTCTAAATAAACAGAGCGCGCCGTCTCTGCCCGGCGTAGGAAGGGGTGAGGGCGCCGCGCAGCCCAGCTAATCCGTCAGCCCGCGGGCAGGCGCAGCCTTGGGCAGAGGGACGGTCCCCACGTGGAGGGACCGGCCCACGGTGTGGGGCTGGAGCCTCTCTGAGCCGCCACCTTCCCTCTGCTCGGGGGAGCCCCAGGGTGCCGGGTGCAGGGTGTGAGCAAGCTCCGGCCCCACGGTGGGCCGTGTGTCCCTGTCACCCGGCGTGGATGGGTCTGGCCCCTCGGAGGCTGCCGGGCTGGGGCGGGGGTCTCGGGGGCTGCTTCGCCCTCCAGAGCCGGGTTCCCACCATTGGGAGATGCGCATCCCCAGGGGCGAGTGGGCAGAGATGAGACCATCCAGAAGCACCTGGTGCGGCCCGGCTCACCGCGGACCTTCTGGGCTGCCCAGGGAGCAACATGGCCGTCCGGCTGTCACTGCAGCATGGTGCCGCCCCCACGCACCAGGCAGGACGAGGCCTCAGGGCGGTCGCCCACCTCCCCACGCAGCCACCTCTGAGCGAAGCTCTCTGGGGACCCCAGGGCTGGCTGGGCAGATGCTCCTGGGGGAGGGGCTTCGCCCAGAGCATGTCCCCTCCCCCTCCCTGACCTTCCCCTGTGTCTCTGTGTCTCTGCATCTCTCTCTCTGTCTCTTATCTCTGTCTCTCTGCCTGTCTCTGTGTGTCCCTGTCTCTGTCCCTCTCATCCTTGTTCCCCAAAGGTCACAGCTGTGTCTCCACGTCCCTCACTTTGGCAGCACAGCAGCCTGGGGTGGCCACATGTGGCTCGAAGGTCTGGCACCACTGCACACAGGGTCTTGGGGGGTCACCTCGCCTCTGAGAGCCGCACCCTCTCGCCGGTTGCGCTGAGCTGTCGGGAATCCCCCTCTGAAGCCTCCCGTGCACACGGCACCTCCCGGGCGGGTCAGAGAGGAGCTGGCATCCCCGTCCTCCCGGCTGAGCTGGTGGCCCCTTGAGCCTTCCTCACCTCAGCCGGCCCAGGGGGAGCCCCAAGACCTCCTGCGCTGAGAATGTGGGCCCAGGGGCACCTGCCCTCAGCACACACGCCCCCATCAGAGTCTGAGCCACACGGTGCACCCCGCCCCCACCAGCCCCAGCGCTGCTCCAGCCTCACCTGGAAGGGGCCCATCTCCGTCATGCCCGGCAGCCCCCACTAGGGTCTCCTACGCTGGCCAGGCTCCCTGCAGAGCGCGAGTCCTTCCCGACGTCCTCCCCACAGCCCCATGGGGGCTCTGAGCGCCGCAGGGTCAGGTAGAGGGTCCTTCCTGCCTAGGCCTGGCCCCTGCCCAGGGGGACCCAGGAGAGGAAGGGAGTGCGAGTGTGGGGGGCACAGGTCAGCCTAACGCCGGCCCCGACCCCCAGACCCCATCAGCCCCGGGCCTGCCAGCACCCCACTGACTCGTGCTGGGCCCCCAAGAAGGGGCCTTGCCTGAAAAGCATCTGCCGTAGTCCCCAGAGCAAGAAGGTGCCGTGTGAGCCTCTGTGAGCAGCAGCCTCGACCAGAGATGCTCGGCCCCCACCCTGAGCGCCTGCGTTCCCGAGGCGAGGAGCAGCCCTCAGGGACGGTAAGGAGACCAGCCGGACCGTCTGCACCCTCCGCAGAACCGTGCGCCCGGCCACGCGGCAGCCGGCGCAGGAGGCGATGTCACGGGGTTAATGCCAAACCCAACAACACTGGCAGGTCCTGAGGGCAGGACCTGAGAATCCCGTCCCCCTGGGCCAGGCGCTTCCTGTGGGAGGACTTTCCTGGTGGAAATGACCTTGACTCAGTTACTGGTGACATTGGGACATGCAGAGCGGCCACCACTGGCAGCCCCTCGCCCCCCCCACCAGCTCAGTCACCCCGTGCCTACCCTCCCCCTCCTTGGGTGCCGTGAGCCCGGCATGTGGGCTGGGACGGCATCAGTAGCAGCAGCATTGGGGGGCCGGGACCAGGGGAGGGCTCGGGGTGCTGGGCGGCGGGAGGAAGCGGTTTGATCTCGGGCGGAGGTTTGTTGATATCCATTTCCCTCCCGCAGGCCCGGCCCCCAGAGCTGCCCCCACCACCCGTGGGAGTTCAAAGCTGGGGTGGGGGCGTCTACAGGGAGCAGGAAAAGACCCCAGGGCTTCGCCCACCTGAGTGGAACCCACCCACGCCTTCGTGGGGCCGCCCTGGCGCCAGGACATCACGGGGGGCCCGGACCACCCGGGCCGGGGCGCGAGTCCTACTGTCGGACCCTTTCCAGACCCTTCCGGGGCCGCAGTCTCCGGCGGCAGCCAGGGTGTGGGCGCTGCCGTTTTCCACCCGTCCAGGCCTGCGGGGACCCCGGTCTGCAGCTGGGCCCTCCCCGAAGGCCGCAGGGCTGGGGGAAGCGGGGTCCCTGCCCAGGGGTGCCCTAGCTGGGTCCTGGTGGGGTACGTGGGGCCCAGCGGGGCCACGGGTCCTCCCTGGGCAGCGCGCTCTGCCCAGACTCTGCCTGCCTCTCCCCCCTCCGTCCCTGGAGCAGGCGGCTGGGGCCACCTTGGTTGTGGGTTTTGCCTCTGTGCTGCTTTCCGGGTGTCACTTCTCAGTGACACCATGGGCCAGGCACAGCTGGGGGCCAGGTTGCCACAGGGACAGGCCACCAGCTTGCCCAAGTGCACGTGTCTAGGCAGCCCGAGGTGAAAGGGGCCAACGGCACGGGCTCCACTCAGAGCTGTGTGTCAGGGCGGGGAGGGGGCGCAGGTGGGGGTCCCGGGAAGAGGCCGGCGGCAGAGCTCCCGTCTCTAACGTGGTCACCCGGTGGGGTGGCCCCCATTTAGGAAGTACCAGGGCTTTGCTTCTAGGAGCTTCTGGGGCCCGCAGGCCCCTGATGGTAGGTTACACCCACAGACAGAAGTCCCGGGAAGTCCTCGGCGGGCCGGGCCGGGGGCGGACCCTGTCATCCCACCCAGGAAGCAGCAGATGTGGAGGGGCCTGGCTGTCAACAGCCCCCACCCCCAGCCCGAGGCAATTAGTGAATATGAACGCGCTCAGGCCGTCTGGCCAGATGGGGGAATCGGGTATTTATTGCGGGTTATCGCCAACAAATTGATCATTACCTGAGTTTGCTTTTAAGAATTTGCGGCTCAAAGCCTGACACGCGGTTGGTTCGGCCCCAAATGAGCAGAGCCTTTAAAACCCTGATCAATCTCACCTGACGTTCACACTAAATTTAACAAATGAAATGTGCTGCAGTCCAGCTCACCCGGCGGAGGGCGGGGACCCTCTGTGCGCCGGCGTCCGCTGGGCGCTGGGGGCCGCCGCGTGGGCCGCACAGGTGTGAGTCGGGCACGCCAGGGCGCACACGGCCCGGGGCGGGGGCGAGGCTCCTATCTCTCACTCCTGCCTGATAAAGAGCCAGCGCGGCCACCCTTTGGACACTGCTCGGGTTCACAGCTGGGCCGACCGCAGCCTCTGCAGGGCGGGCAGGCGTGCGAGTTTATGGAGAGCAAACGAACCCGGGCGGTGGTTGCCCCAGAAAACACCTGTCTGGTGGGCTGGGCCCTCCCACGCCCTCCGACCCCGTGCGCAGACACGAGTGGCCCCTGCTCCCCGGCTGGGGCCACGCTCTGTGTAGATGGCTGCAGGTTGAGGGCTCTGCCGCCCTTCCTGGACCCGAGTGAGTGTTCGGGAAGGGTCTGGCCTGGCGTGGGCAGCACAGGCCTCCGCGTGGCAGGACAGGCTGGTCCCTGGCAGAGGCGGTGCCCAGGCCCACCGAGAACTGGTCACGCTGGAGGGCTTGTCCGGCCCCAGAGGCCCTGGTCCTCCCACTCCCGGGGAGGAGGGGGGAGCTTCTGACTCGGTTGGCGTTGACTTTAAGAAGAAGCTGGGCATGTTTAGACCAAGGGGGGGCCCTCAGGAGTCAGAGCCCCCCCAAGTGAGTGCCTGTCTCTGTCCCGGGGAGGAGGCTTCTGGGCCTGGCCCGACTGTCGGGAAGGGTTTTATCCGTGGCCAAGTTGCCATCAATGTGTGGGGTCCGTGAGGACCCGGCCACCCTGGAAACCTCCCTCAGGGAGACTTTACCTGGCACCGAAGGGCGGGTGTCTGGTGAGTCCCCCCTGCACCCTAGGCCCAGGTCCAGCCGGCTTGTCCCCCTGGCTCACCCTGTGCAGGGTGAGTTGTCCTCGGAGCAGCTCCTGGGCCTCCCTCGGGCCTCCGCCGTGGCTGGCCGCTCTGAAGGGACCTCGGTGAGTGACAGCCGCCTCGGGCGCTGCCTCTAAATCTCCCGTCCCCAGCTCTCCTGGAGGGCGGGAAACAGCTGACGGGACAACGACCACTGTCCCCAGGCCTTAGGTCCGGAGGGGACACTGAAGAGTCACAGGAAGCAGGTCCTCCGGTGGCCCCAGGGACGGCACGAGAACTCGGCTGTTGCGGGTGTCCCCAACCCAGCGAAAGTTCGGGTGGCTTGCTGCTTGTCTGGGCTCATTTAATTTTTAAAAGGTCGCAGAGATGACTCAAAACTCTGAGGACACAGCCCTTGGTCCCCACAAGGGGAGGGCTTGGCCCCTCGAGTCCCTGAGGCGGCTGTGGGGGCTTGTCCCCCACAGACAGTGGCGGTCGGGGTGTCCCCAGGGTGCCCAGCCCTGTGCCCTTCGGTGAGGCTCGCTGGCACAGACAGACGTCAGCGGCATGACCCCTCCGCCACCTCCCCCGACGGCCCTGCCTGAGCGTCAGGAAAGTGGGGTTCCGAGAGCGCGCCCACGTGTGGCGCCGGCCAGAGGCGTCCTGCTGGCCTGGGGGGGAAGGCGTGGCCTCGTGGGTGCCCTGAGCTTGCAGATGTCTCTGTGTGGACAGTGTCCTCTCCAGCCCCAGACCAGGGCTGGGACAGCACCAGCACTCGGGTGCCTTCAGGAAGCTCCCACGGCCCCGTCCCCAGCTGTGTGGGCAGAGGTCTGAGGGGCCCTGTGGCCAGGCAGCATGGGTGGCAGAAATCAGCCTGTGGGGTCCCCAGTAACAGTGTGGCCCCCAGACGTGGGAAATGCTTCACTCCATTTGCAAAGTCACTGCCGACTTGGTTCTGACCACGTGGAACCTGTGTCCCCACTTCCAGCGCGTGTTGACAGTGGACCCCGTGCTCTGCTGGCTCCCGGACCACCAACCCTGGGGGGCAGGTGCTGCCATCAACCCCCTACGGAAAAGGAAATGAAAGCAAAGGGACATCCGACTTCTGTCCAAGGTCACCCAGAAAGCAAGTGCTGAACCAGGACTCCCCGTGGGGCCCCCAAGTCAGGACTGAGGCCCCAGCCCGTCCCCAGTCCTGGGGTCTAGCCTACTGTTAAACTCCAGGGACATTGACCGCCAGCCAGACCCACAAAGCCAGAGGTGGCTGCCCCGCCACAGGAAACTTCCCAAGTTGCAGACACTTAAGCTCAAGGTTTTCGTTGAAGAAGAGTGTCCTCCACGTGGTGGGGCTGGAGCTCTTCGGTCCCTCACCCGGGTGGGGGGAGGGCAGAGAAGGCTTCATGACCCAGGGCAGGTGACTCTTCTCCAAGCTCCCCGGGCTGGCCCCTCTGTGACATCAGGCCCAGAGCTGCGCCCATCTGAGCAGGCAGCACAGGGAGCAGCACCTGGTCAGGGTGGAGTCCGCCAGGTGTCTCTCCAGCAACGTTACGAGGGTCAGGGGATTCTGCTCCACCACCTGCCAGCATCCCTGTCCCTTCTCCCTCCCACCCCTCTTCCTTCCCACCTTTCCCGGCCATTCATTGGCACGGCATGAACTTGGGCATATTCGTGCTTTGACTTACGATCTGACACCTCACCATGCTCTGCCCACGCGGTTCCAGCCTCAGCACCGGGTGCTGCCCGGCTAGCCCTGTGCCCTGCGGCCGAGCCCTTCGTCTCACTGTCCAGGTTCTCCCACTTTCTGGCACCTCGAGGTGCTCCACACGCGTGTTTTATTTTCCCATCCCAGCCCCGGGATCACCCATTTCTCCAAGATCTCTGGCCTTGTCACTGCGATGGTCTCAGAGACCAGACCCTGGGCACCGGGTGGCCCCATGTGCCTCGCGGCAGACAGAGGCAAACACGGCGTGGGTGTGTGCCAACACATGTGTGCATATGTGTCCACAGTGGCCACACACACATGTGCATATGCAGGTGACACATAGGTGCACATACCTGAGTACATGTGTGCGTGTGTACAGGTACCTGTGTACACATACATGTGTATGGCAACCAGTGCACACACCCCCACCTATAGCTTCCAGGGTGGTTTTGAAAGGGGGTGGGCGAGGTTGGGGTTTGCCTCGGCCTCGGAGCGTTGGGACAAAGACAGACCGTGCTGCTCAGGGGGTGCCGGCGCGGGACACGCACTTTAGGCCCAGGGTCTAAGCTGGGCTTCCAGAGATGGCAGGGTGAGAGAGGCCAGTGTGACAGAGGACTCTAGGGGACAGGGAGCCAGGACAAGAGGACCGTTTGGGGGTCAGTGTGGAGCCGAGTTTCGGGGAGGAACCGGGGGGCTCGGCCTGGGTGGGACTGAGCGTGTGCGGTGCTGATGGCCACGCGAGCCCGGGTCAAGCTGGGGCTGGGCCACCGAGGCGCACCACGGCGTGTCTGTGTGTGACGCGTACTCGGTGCCACGCAGTACCAGGGGGCCAGGGCGAGGGCGTGGGGCAGCCCTTCGGAGGACAGTCTGTTCCGAGAAGCCCCCATCCCAGGCTTTTCTGGTGTTTTCCTCCTGATTAGCCTGGGGCTATGGGGTTTCGGAGAGAATCCCAAAAAGAGAGGTGTGTGGGAACTCTCTGTGCTCTTCCTCATTTTTATGTTAATCTACAGTTATTCCAAAATAAAAATTTATCTAGAAGATTGCCCCAGCATGGTGCTCTAATGTGGCCAGTGTTCGAGGTCTAGGTGCCGGCTGGTGGGTGGCTGCTCCCGTATCGGCGCCCGCACATCTCTGCCTACCTGTCGTGCCGGCGCCAGGGTGCCTGCGGCAACCGAGGCCAGGACCACACGGGCCCGAGATGGCCCTGGGTTTGCAGAGGACACTGGGGCTCCTGGCCACGTGTCTGGTGGGCCACCCTGGGGGACACCAGGACAGCACGGGCCCTTGTCCTTACTGTGACCAGGACTGCATCCCCCGGCCCTTAGCTGTGGGGGTCCCTGAGATCCAGAGGCCCTGCCCAGGCGAATGGAAGGATACCACAGTGACCCCCAGGGGCCAGCGCCAAGCCCAGCCCGGGACACCGAGCGAGGAGGCGTCCCGAGTGCCCGGGAGGATGCATGACCGGCCCCGTCGCGGACGAGCCTGCTGGTGACTGTGAGCACGTCTGCGGCTTCACCAACTAAACTCAGCCTGTGCATCCCCAACGAGCCTGGGTCCTTGATTAATGCTAATGGTTTTCTCACCAGCTGTGAAAATGCATTTTCCATAATTTAGCTGTCATTACAACGGGAAGGATTTATAAAACACATGCACGCACTGCGAGCTTGGAGCGCCTGGGGGGGGGCAGCGGCCCGAGGATGGCTGGGAGGTGCCAGCCCCGCCCGTGAGGTGCGGGCACAGGTGCCTGGCCACACCTAGCACAGGACACGGCGCTGCCCGAGAGCCTGTGCCCGGGCCCACAGCACAGCCCAGACCTCTCCCTGGGGCCCCGGGCTGTGACCTGCGCTGAGGGCGGGACGGTGACCCACAGGCAGGACCGTCCCTGCCTCGCTCAGGTGCAGGGTGACGGAAGGAACAACAGCATCTGCTGGGCAGCTCCGGGTTCCACCTCAGCGTGCTCGGCTCACAGACAGGAACTCGAGGCCCCAGGGCCGGGCACCTCCTGCCCACAGGGAGCTAAGCTGGAACTTCAGCGGGGCGCGTGGGAGCCCAGAGCCACAGTCCCCCAGCCTCGCTGCCTCTCACCCTCCCCTTGAGTGAGCCGAGATGGCGCTTTCTGACTGTAGGCACAAACAGAAAGGAAAGAAGGCAAGTCAGGAGAGGGAGGGGACACAGGACACAAAGTGGGGCCTTGGTGGGAGGGAGGAAGGAAAGAAGGGGAAGGGGGAAGGATGGGGAGGATGAGGGGAGAAGGGAGAGGAGGTGACGGGGGTGGGGCCGAGACAAGAGGGAGGGGGAGTGGGGGGAGCATGAGCCCCCAGCCCTGGGTGTTCGGGTTTCCTCTGAGCTCCAAGGGGCAGTGGCCACCGCAGGACCAGAAGGGCAGAGGGTGACCGTCCCCCAACACAGAAAACATCCACATTGTAGACACTTGTGTTCAAGGTTGTGTTCTCAAAGTAGCAGGGGCTGGGGTCCAGAGAGGAGGGAAAGAGGGAGGCAGAGGAGGGAGAGAAGACCCGGGGTGGGGGTGCGGAAGGAGCACCAGCCTGGCAGTTTGAAAACCCCTTTGACCATCCCAGGGAAGCCTGCCAAGGTCACTGGCCTGGAAGGACCCGTGTGGCTACCAGAAACCTCAGCACATGGTCTGGGTCCCTCCTTGGCCTGGCCCGGAGCCAGGCGTTCCTGACCACTGGGCCCCTCCACCCACAAGCGAGTCTCTGAAAGGTGCAGGAGTCAGGGCCGGGAAGGCCCAGAAGCAAAACCAACATCGAATCAACCCCCGTCCGGACCCGCAGCCTCCGCCTCCCCCGGTGGGTCCCGCGGCCCCTGCTGCGGCGGAGCCTCGGTGCGGAAACGCCGTCCGCGTTTTAATCTTTCCCGGGCCGGCCTTTCGCCTCCAGCCCGTCTAATTGAAACTAATCTTCGTGGGCAAGGCCTGTCTCTCCTCCTAATCCTCCTCCGAGGAAGTTCACATGGTCCCAATTACAGCCACACCGGCCCCTTTTATTCCCGCCCTCTGCCGGCCGCGCCTTCCGAGAGCCGCGTTATTAACTCCATGCCTGCGCGTTCCTGCGTCACGCCGCGAGATGCTATCGCTGCCCAGGGTAGGGTTACCGCGGAGGCATTTTAGGGATCACGTTTCGCTCGGGCGACGGAGGGCAAGATAGCAGAGCGGGCCCGTGGGCGGAGGGCTGGCCTGGGGCCCGGCTTCCCCGCTCGCAACCTGCAGACCAGATAGTTGAGGAGGGTTCTAGAAGCTTCCCGGGGAGGGGCAGAGATGAAAAGGGGAGCAGGGCAGCCCCACAGAGCACGGCCCCAGTGGGGGGCTGCCAACAGGGTCCCTCAAGCTGGGCTCGGCGTTACAACAGCCCGAACGGAAACCCCCCGCTTCCCGGCTGTCAGGAATGTGGAGTTTCCGTGCTCGAGGCGGAAGCCTCACCACCGCCGGGTGGGCACGCCGGTTATCGCGCCCATCAGACCCCAGCTGGGCAGCCGGGCATGTCTCTGATTAATTCTTTTAAAAGAGAAACTGAAATAATCATCACTTAATGAAGGCAGTTGTTTAAAATAAAATTTAAAAAAAAGAGTCCCGAACT
Organism: Cheirogaleus major; assembly: GCA_963574435.1. NCBI lineage: Eukaryota > Metazoa > Chordata > Mammalia > Primates > Cheirogaleidae > Cheirogaleus > Cheirogaleus major. Next base: position 28,435 of record CAUYPO010148032.1, read on the forward strand.
CCAGGACTACAGGAGAGAAACAATGAGACCTTCTGGGGGGTGGGGACAAGCCCTGCCCACTGCTGACCGCTCCGCCGGACGGCAGGACTCGGAGCAGAGTTCAAGTTCTGCCACCTCCCGGCAGGGTCTTGGGCAAGGGTCTGCACCTCGACCCGGAGGAACACAATCCCTCACCCACCTGCGCCCCTTTGGTGGCAGCCATGGCTTTTCTAGAAGGAACTCCCCACGGGAACGTCCAACCAAGACCCCACTGAGTAGGGCCCTCCCCCACGCTCCCCTGCAGGGCCCTACATACCAGGGACGTCCAGGCCAGGCTATGACACTACTGGTGTGGGCTGCCATGTGACGGGGGAGGCCCTGAGAGGAGGCAACACCAGACGCTGCCCCTTCTCATCTCTGGCCTGGCCCCCGAGCAGCCCCCCGACCCACGCTCCCCCCCTCCCCGGGACTTGCCCAGGTAGCCTGCTCCAAGCCTGGCCTTCACCTGCAACTGGAGCTGTCACCCCCCCACACTGGGGGCCGGGCGAGGACAAGGGGAGGACGTCCAGCCGCACACGGCCTGGCCCTGGCCTGAGTCGGGCAGTGCCGCCCACCCCACGGGAGCCTCCCCTCCTCTCCCTTCTCTGCAGGCTCTTCTCCAACCGGCACACTTGCGTCTCCTCTCAGCGGTCCCCTGAAGGCCAGGACAGGAGTTGGTGCTGGGGGTCCCAGGAGTCACCCCCTGAATGCGGTCTCGGCTCTCGTGGGGGTGAGCCCCTAGTGGCAGGACCAGCCCCAGCTCAGGCCGTGTCTGCAGCCCAGGCTCACGGTGCAGAGCAGGGCATAGCAAACGCCTGTCACCGGCTGGACTGGGCCCTCCCTGGCCTGGAGGCAGGTGGGAGTCGAGGCCAATGGGGCCTCACAGGGAGCCACGGCGACACTGATTAAGAGCAGAAAAGAAAACCGGCCGTGCCACGGCGGACGCGTTTCAAACACGTTCTACCCAGTAAATTTAAATTACTTTTATCTGTTGATTAAAAAGTTTTTTAAAATTAAGAGCAGAAAAAACTGATGAACATAAAATAACAAAAGCTTCAGGATGGCTAAAAGGAAAAAGCATGGCACAAGCTCAGGGAGCAACCGGAATGAGCGTGCCCCGGCGCAGCCACTTCGCAAAGCAGCTCGGCGGCTTCCTGCGAAGTGGAACCCACACCGGCCGCAGGACCCGGCGTCCCACTCCCAGGTGTTTACCCAGGGAATGAAAACACGCATCCGCCCGGGAGCTTGCAGGCCGTGTCCACAGCGGCAGCATTCATAGCCGCCCGCACGGGAAGTCACCAAGCCCACATCAAAAGGCTAATGGATAAACACCCTGTGGTTCGTCTACACCGGCCGTCCCCAGCCTGTTTGGCACCAGGGACCAGTTTCATGGAAGACAATTTTTCCATGGGCGAGTGGGGAGGAGGGGAGAGGAGCTCAGGCGGTGGTGAGTGGCCCAGTTCCTAACAGGCCATGGACTGGTACTGGGTGGTGGCCCAGGGTTTGGGACCACAGATATATATAATGGACAAATGCAATAGATACAATGTATAGATGTATACATTATAGTAGATGCATTGCATGGGTACATGCAGTAGATACAGTGTACAGAGATATTTCCGTATATCTATACAGTGGATACAATGTATAGGTGCATGAATGAGCACCATGTGGATGCACACCATGGATATAATGTAGGGGTACGTACAGTGGATACAAAGTACAGGTCCACCCAGTGGGAGGGTGCGATGGCAGATTCACACTAGAAACACATGATGGAGACCTCCCAGCAATGCAAGAGGATCTACTGACAATGCAGCAACACAAATGTCTCTGAAAATAATTACTGAGAGAAAGAAGTCAGACCAAAAAAGAATACATACTTGTGCTCCACTTATATGAAACTCTTGAACTGCGGTTTCCAGCCCCTGGGCCACCAACTGGGACTGGCCTGTGGCCTGTTAGGAACCGAGCTGCACGGCAGGAGGTGAGCGGCAGGTGAGCCAGTGAAGCTTCATCTGCACTTACAGCCGCTCCCCATCACTCGCATCACTGCCTGAGCTCCGCCTCCTGCCAGATCAGCAGTGGCATCAGATTCTCATAGGAGCGGGAACCCTACCGTAAACCACGAGGGATCCAGGTCGTGGCTCCTTATGAGAATCTGACGCCTGATGCTCTGAGGTGGAGACCGTGATGCCAGCGCTGGGAGCAGCTGCAAATACAGATTATCATTATTAGATCATTAAGTATGAAATGTCTGGTTTCGAATCAGAAGTGTAGTTTATTACATCTCAAACAAGCAGCAGTCCAATTAATCAAGTATGCGCCTGACCCGTCGGCACGGTTTTGCCGTCTTAACGGCAGCTTGTTTATGCAGCGGCGAAGAATCCTGGAGAGCAGGTGGCAGTGAAATCACGAAAGGCGTTTCCCACAGCTTGTTGAGAACTGAATACTTTTCCTTGCAAGAAGTGACCCAAAGCCTGGAAGAAGCGGGAGTCAGCTGGTGCAAGGTCTGGTGAGTACGGTGGATGACAGAGAGTTTCCAAGCCCAGACCCTGTAGTTTGAGCAGCATTGTTTGTGCGACATGGGGTCGAGTGTTGTCTTGCAAGAGGATTTGCCTGTCTTTATTGACCAATCTCAGCTGCTTAATCACAAGCATCCTCATCATTTCATCCAACTGGTTGCAGTAGACAGCTCCTGTAATGCACTGACCAGGTTTCATGAAGCTGTAGTGGAGAATACCAGTGTTGGACCACCAAACAGACACCATTAGCTTTTTTTGGATGAATATTCAGTTTTAGACTGTGTTTCGGCACTTCACCTTTATCCAGCCATTGTGCTGAACACTTGTGATTGTCAAAAATAATCCGTTTTTCATCACACATAACAACACAGTGCAGAAATGGTTCACCTTTTTATCAAGACAGCAAGGGAAGGACAAGCTTCCAGACGATTTCTCTGCTGACACTCATTTAATTCATGTGGTACCCATCTATCCAGCTTCTCTACCTTGCCCATGTGTCTCAAATGGTCCAGTAGTGTTGGAATAGTAACGTCAAATCTTGCTGCTAACTCACACGTAGGCTGAGATGGATTCGCTTCCACTACAGCTTTCAGCTCATCATTATCCGCCTTAGTCTCAGGTCATCTACGTGGCTCATTTTCAAGATTAAAATTATTACAAGGGAACTTCCCAAACCATCAACATACTGTGCATTCATTAGCCACACCCTTCCCAAACACTTTGTTGATATTTTGAGCTATCTGTGCTGCATTGGTTCCACAATGGAACTCATATTCTAAAATAACACAAATTTTTGACTTATCCATGGTTTCACAAAAATTGCTCTAAAAAAATCTGAAAGATAATCACAAGCCAAAATGTGTGTTTGAAAGACTGAGGATGTATAATACCTTCACAATAAACATAAAACAAGAAGTGTCCAAGTGAAATATCAGAGATAGCAACTGTCAAACTTAGTGCTTAAGGAAATCGGATATTTCATACTTCATAGCAGAGAGGTTTGCACAATAAATGCAATGCACTTGAATCATCCCAAACCCATCCTCCCTGCCCCCACACCCCCTGGTCCATGGAAAATTTATCTTACATGAAATCGGTTCCTGGTGCAAAAAATGTTGCAGTAGGCTGCCCTCGAAGAATGGAAACTCATCTATAGTGATAGGAAGCAGGTTTGGGGTTGCCTGGGGTGGAGGGTAAGGGAGGATTGTCTGCAAAGTATGGGGGAGAACTTTCTAGGGCCATGGCAATGCATTACAACTTGATGGGTGGCCGTTATATGGGTGTATACATTTGTCAAATTGACCCAACTGGACACTTTACCCGGGTGCATTTTCTAATTGTGGTAAAACATACATAACACAAAAGTTATCATCTTAACCATTTTTAAGTGGACAGTTCTGGGCATTAAGTACTTTCATCTTTTTGTGCAACCATCTCCACCATCCATCTCCAGAACCTTCTCATTTTCCCACCAAATCTCTGTCCCATCAGACCCCAGCTCCCACCCCCTCCCGCAGCCCCGGCACCCGCCGCTGGGCTCTACTTTGTGTCTCTGTGGATCTGGCTGCTCTAGGGACCTGATCTGAGTGGATCACGCTGCATGTGTCCTTTCATGACTGGCTTCTTTGACCGAGCACACTGTCCTCAAGGTTCATCCGTGTTGTAGCACGTGTCAGGGTTTTATTCCCTTTGAAAGCTGACATGTCATTGCATGTGTATACAGTCGCCCCCCTTCTCCTTGGAGGGTACGTTCCAAGACCCCCAGTGGGTGCCTGAAGCTGCAGATAGCATCAAACCCTACATATACGATATTTTCCTGCATATCCATACTGATGATAAAGTTTAATTTATAGACTAGGTGCAGTAAGAGATTAACAACAGTAATAAAACAGGACAATTACACCAATAAACTGTAATAAAGTTACGACAACGTGGCCTCGCTCGCTCTCAGAACCCCACGTTGTCCTGCACCCACCCTCCCCGTGGTGCGAGAGATGACACACCTGCTACGTGACAAGATGAAGTGGGTGAATGACCCAGGCGTTGTGACTTAGCATTAGGCCACCGCTGACCTCTGGGTTCCCCAACCTGTGGGACCACCCCTTCCATGCAGTAAGTGGCTGGGGTCACTTGTGTCAGGGGGTCCCTTGCGGAGGTCTCTGCACGGGCTCGGAGCTTCCCGGAGCGGCGTGTGCATCAGAGCCCACAGTGCGACGCCGTCTGTCTAACAAGACCTGCCTTGTGCTTTGCAATTCACGGTGCAACAGCAAGACCAGCATGAATTTCTTTTTCCTTCTCAACAGTTTCGTGGATTGGAGACTCGTTCTCACCCGAGATCTTAGAGACCTCAGCATGCAATGTTTTTCTTTCCTTATTAAATCAGGAATTTTTACCTTTTCCCTTAAAAGGAAAAGTGGCTTCTCTTTGTGGCTTCTCTTTGGTGCAACTGAGTTGGCACAATCACTACTTTCGTGCTTTGGGCCCATCATTGTGCCAAATACGGATGACTTCAACACAAGCACCGTGATGCCAGGACAGCCACCGTGGGAACTGAGACGGCTGCTTAGTGACGAAGGGCGGGAAGCGCAGATAGCGGGGACACGAGGAACAAAGCCATGACCCACGTCCCGGGCGGGGTTTCCTCACCTCCGTCAACACAGCTCACCATTCAAATTATAAATCTTTTATTTCTGGAACTTTCCACTTAATATCTTTGGAACGTGGTTGGCCGCAGGTAACTGAAACTGTGGAAAGCGAAATCGTGGACAAGGGGCCACAATGGTGCCACGTCTTGTTTATTCGCCTGGCAGTGGGTATTTGGACTGTTCCCACCTCCCGGCTGCTGGGAGCTCTCTGCTGCTCTCTGTACGTTAGTGCATAGATGTCTGTTCGGGTCCCTGCCTTCAATTCTTCTGGGTGTACACCCCGGAGTGCAACTGTCGGGTCCCGTGGTACTTCTGTTTAGTTTCTTTTGAGGAAGGACCATGCTGTTTCCACACCAGCTGAACCATCCTACGTTCCCGCCAAGCGTGCGCGAGGGTTCTGGTTTCTCCACGTCCTCACCGACCTTCATTAGTTGCTGTTTTTTTGTTTTTAACAAGAGCCATTCTAATAAAATGCATTCTAATGGGCGCATCTTATTATTATAAGTAAATTATGTCTCAATAAAGTGATCTAAAAATTTGAAAATAAAAAAGACGAAGTGAAGCCCCTGGCTTCTGTCCCTCCCCAGGGGGAGGGTCCTAAACTCCTCTGGGGCCTTCGGCCTTCAAGGGGGCGGCTCACACTCTCAACCTCCGACACTCTGGGTGCAGAAAAAGGCAAAACTCTGGCCACACGACGCGAGCTCCAAACTCAGAGAAGCCAAGCTCCCTGAGCCTCCCCTGCCGGGCCGCTGGCCCCTCCCTGGCACCTGGCCTGGGGATACCCTTCTCCAGGCACCTGCTGCCCAGCGTTTAGACGAGGCCTTTAATGGGCCCCGCACAGGTGGCTGCTCAGGGGGAGGACAGGTCGCCCATCCCCGTTGCGTCAGACATTCCCAGGCGCCGCTGGTGCGGCTCAGCCCTACAGAGGGGGAGGGCCTCGAGCAGAGATGCCCTCGGGCTGCCTGGGACCCCTGGCGGTGCTCGCTGGCTATGGTCCTGGAACAAGACGAAGTAAACAAGCAAATCTGCGTGTTTTACAAGCTGTGCTAAGTCTCAGAGGAAATGAGCAGAGCGCAGTGAGAGAATGTCTAGGAAGAGCTTCTTCAAGGGGATGGATAGAAAGTCTCTGTGAGGTGGCAACATTAGGCTGAGGCCCAAAGGACAGAAGGAGCCAGCCAGGCACCGGCCCTCTGTCCCTCTGCAGGGCCAGGCTCACGCAGAGTATGTGCAGAGATGAGCGGATGAGATGGGGAGGGCCCTGCCACCACGCCCGAGCCCAAGGACTTGTACCCAGGACGCAGGGGGTTTCCAGGGTCCAGGACTTTCCAGTTTAAAACCAGGACAGTCCTGAGCAAACAGGATGAGTTGGTCACCCCAGGGCTTTTCCGGTGCTCAAAGGGCCACTGGGTGTGAAGAGACAAGAGTAGATTCTGCCACGATGGCCCACGGCCCCCCAGGCCCTCTCCTCCGGGATGGAGATTCTGCTGCTCTCCTTCCGGCCTTGGTGGCCTGTCTTGGCCGCTAACGGGGTCACTGGGGACTGGTCAGGTGAGAGAAGATTGGGGTTGGACGCTTTGTGTGTGGTTCCTTCGTCAGTAGCTGTTGTAGGAACGAGGCCATGGGGCAGGCACCAACCTGAGCACTGAGATGAAACAAAGGTGAGATCAGCCAGGCACTCGGGCAGGGCTGCTGGTGGGCACCACAGGAGGAGCTGAGACTAGGGCAAGGCCCAGGAGATGGCTGGGCCAGGGACCTCTTCCCAGGTAAACACAGAAATGCCTGCGTGTCTGCTTTCGATTTTTAAGACTTTTGACAATAGCGACCAGTCACAAAGACGTGCTGATGTTTAGGGAATGCCTGCTTTTGCACATGGCTGAGACTTTTCCCTCCGGGATGTGGCGTAAGCATCACACCAGGGAGTCACGACCATTCTTTCTTAAAAATATCTTTTCTGGAGTCCCGAGCAGAGCAATTAGGCAAGACAAAGAAATAAAAGACACCATAAGTAGAAAGGAAGACGTTATTATAAATTGTTCCTGTCTGCAAATGACATGATCTTATATACACAAAACCGTAAAGACTCTACCAAAAAATGGTTACAACTGATAAACAAATTCAGTAAAGCTACAGGACACAAAACTAACATACAAAAATCAGTAGCGTTTCTATGTACTAACAGCAAACTATCAGAAAAATAAATCGAAGTAATCCCATTTATCATAGCTACAAAAAATAAAATAAAATACTTAGGAATTAATTTAACTAAGGAGGTGAAACACCCACACAGTGAAAACTATAAAACACTGGTAAGAGAAATGGGAGAAAACACAAATAAATGGAAAGACATCCTATGTTCATGGATTTGAAGAATTAATATTGTTAAGATGTCCACACTGCCCAAAGTGATCTGTGTATTCAATGCAATCCTTATCAAAATGCCAATGACATTTTTCACAGATTCAGAAAAACAATCATAAAATTTGTATGGAACCACAAAGGGCCCTGAATAGCCAAAACAAATGAAGCAAAACAAAGCCGGAGGCATCACGCTGCCCGGCATCCCAAAAGAAGACACACGAATGGCCAACTGGTACGGGCAGAAATGCTCAGCTCACAGCCACCAGAGACGCGAATCAAAACCACAATGAACGACTGTGATCAGAAAGGTGAGAGACGCCGAGTCGTGTTGAGGATGTGGAGGAAAGGGAGACCCTGCTCGCTGTTGGTGGGAATGTTGGTGGGAAACGGTTGGCAGTTCCTGAGAAATCTAAAAACAGACCCACCGTGCGATCCAGCAGCCCCACTACTGGGAACACATCCAAGGGAAAAGAAATCAGTGTGTCAAAGAGACGTCTCCACCCCATGCTCACTGCAGCGCCATTCGCAGCAGCTGAGACACGGAATCAACATACGTGTGCGTCGGTGGGTGGAGAGAACGTGGCATACACGCAATGGGACAGGACCCAGCCTGAAAAGTGGAGGAAACCCTGGCATTTGCGGCAACATGGGTGAACCGGGGGACATTATATTTGGTGAAATAAGTGTAAAGAGTTGAACTCGTGGAAGTGGAGAGTAGCATGGGGGGTACCAGCAGTGGGGGTGGGGAGAGCTGGGGTCAAAGGGTACAGGGTCAAAGGGTACAGAGCTTTGGTTGGACAAGAGGAATGAGTTCGAGAGACCAACCACACAGCACAGTGACTACAGTTAATAATGATTTTATTGTATTCTTTAAAATCACTGAGAGCAGATTTTTTAAATGTTTGTGAGGTCACGCATGTCAATTAGCTCAGTTCAGCCATTCTGCAGCGTGTGCGTATTCCGAAACATAATGTCGTATGTGATACGTACCATTTTTATTTCTCAACTTTTTAAAAAGTAGTTTTAAAATAAATAAAATATATTTCCTAAAAAACAGTCTAGTGTTTTTCTGCTGTAGAACAGACACAGCCATGACGTATGTCTCATGATTTACGCAGGTGACGGCAGACGTGGTGTCGGTCCTGCCGTGTCTGTGTCTCTGCCGCATGTTCCTGTGCTCCGCACCACCACAGGCAGCTTCAGCAGCAGGGACGTGGGGCTTCTCATTCCTGCAGCTGGAAGGTCAAGGTGCCGCGGGGCTGCCCCTCCCGAGGCCTCTCCTGGGCTGGCGGACGCCACCTCCACCCTGTGTCCTCACAGGGCCGTCCCCTGTGTGTCTGTGTGCTCACTTGCAAGGACGGCAGGCGTGCTGGACTAGGACCCGCTCCGAAGACCTCGTTTGACCTTAATCACCTCTTTAACGGCCTGTCTCCAAATACAGCCACATTCTGCGGCCCTGGGAGTTAGAACTTCAATGTGTGAATTTGGGGGCCCAGGTCAGCCGCTGCAGGTAGCTCTGGTCATTCTCCTCATTTGGGAACCTGGAAGGAGGTGACCTCTCCCCTCCCTGCGCCACACGCAGACGCCCTCACCGCCCGCACGGCAGCATTTTTACGTGCTGGAAAGCAAACGGTGGCAGGAACTTGGTCCTCACCAAACACCCAGCCTGCCAGTCCTGTGTCTGAGTCTCGCCGATAGAAACCCACACGGCGGGAGGCCATGAAGAGCCAGGTGACGTCCCTGCTCCCTTCTCTGGTCCTCGTGTTGCGGAAGGAAGCAGCTGGGACCCTGGGACGCCACCTGGAAGCCCCACTAGGGGAACCCCCCAATCCCGTCGGACTGAGACAGGAGCAGGAAACAAGCCAGGAGGCGCCAGGGCTCATGCCGGGCCCCGCCGGCCCCCTGCTCCGACGGATACACACGCATAAACTTCACACGTACGAGAGAGACCTCAAGGGACAGTCCCAGACCTCTCTGAGGTCAGACCGCAGGTGCCGCCTCACGCCCCAACCTCGTGCTGACATTTTCTGAGAAAAGCATCGTGTTGGCAAACGCTGGCATCCCCCGCTCAGGCCGAAAAGAAAGACCCCCCCAACGCCCCCACTCTGTGCAGACTGAAAACCACCTTCCCAGCCGGAACCCTCCCTGGGGATTCAGGTCCAGCTCCATTGCCCAGGATGCAAATTCCCGATCAAGCCCATTTCTAGACTTTAAAGATCTCACGTGGTTGCAACCGTGGCTCAGGTGGGACGAGAAGGGAGGGCTGCGAGACTAGGTGGGGGCCGGGGGGGGGGAGCACAGGTGTGCAGGGATGTCGCTGGCGCACTTCCAAGACGGCCGTACCCAGCCGGAGGGATGAGCCGGGTCCCTACGTGGTGTCTGTCTTTCCTAACACTCTGTCCCCATTGAGCTACGATTCCTCTTCCCACTGCAGGTCCCAGCAACGGCAGACGCACTCGGTGGCCCTGATGGTGGCTCTGGGAGCTCAGACACAAAGAGGACGATGTGGAATCACACAGAAACGGTCCACAGCTTCCAGTGGTGCTTGCCCCGTGCCGAGACCCCGTCCTACAAGACGCCCTGCACACGTCCTGTCCCACAACAGCCCCGCAACGTGGGTGTTGCCACCATTCCCGCCGCGGAGTTGAGCAAAGTGGGACCCGGGTCGGCTGTGCCACCCACCGGTCTGAGGAGGAGCCGTGGCTTGTGCGGCGGTGTGCGCCCTGAGCTATAGCACAAGGAGCAGCCTCCGCGCAGCACGTGAGGTTCGGGAGGCAGGTTGAACAGCCGGGCTCGAGAGGCAGAGGCCAGAGGACCCCTCATCCCCACGTGGGCCTCAGGGGCCTCGCAGAGCATCCTCCACGCTCTCTGCAGAATCTCGATGGACTTTCCAATGTGCCCACGACTGGCCACCACTGTGTATCTCAAACAGGTAAAGAAATTGTCCAGGGAAACAATCCACTCTCCGTGGTTGATACATCTGTGTCACAGTTCAGTTTGGTAAAGAAATGACTGTACTTCAACTCTGTTTTTAAATAATTTTAATTTTATTGCACATCACGATCCATTTTACCTTCCACTATGGTGGATTATAGCAGACGAATCCGCTGCCAGTGCAACTTGAAACTCTGAAATACATACATGCAAAGTCAAAGCACTACCAAGGCAGCCGGGATATGAGAGGCCAACCACCATCCTGGAGGGAAGGGGAGTCTGAGAACCTGACCCACAGCTGGGTGTGACCTGGGCCTGGGGTTGAACGTCCAGGCAGACGGCGGCAGAGAGGATCCCAGCACAGTTGTCCGCAGGCCCACGGGGCTGAGCAGGGAGACTGGAGTTCTGAGCCTGCCAAGGGACAGTCTCCTGTAGACACCCCAGGCTTCTAGCTAGGACCACGGATGACTCTGCCAGGAGCGAGCAAAGCCTGGAAACAGACCAGGCCTCAGACAAGCCAACCTGGTGGAATCCATTCAATCTTTCATTGGACAGTGGAGCTCCGGCCCTGTTGTGGCCACCTGCCAGGAACTGAAGAGAATCCCCCTCTGGGGAGATAAATTATCCAGAGTGCTAGAGTATTTTTTGCACAATGTCTAGAATTCAAAAAAATTGCAGGTGTGGTGGGCTGAAGGGTGGCCCCCAAAAAGCTATGTCCACATATAATCCCTGGACCTGTGAATGTGACCTTATTTGGGGAAAATGGGTCATTGTGGGTGTGATCAGGTTAATGATCTTGAGAGAACAAACTTACCCCAAACCACCCAGGTGGGCCCTAAATGTAGCCTCACATGTCCTTATGAGAAAGAGGGAGATTAGACAGCAACACGGAGGGAGACAGACACACAGAGAAGAGGAGACAGCAGTGTGACCCAGCAACACATTTTTGGGGTGATGTGGCCACAGTGAAGGAATTCCCACAGCCACACAGGCTGGAAAATTCAAGGAAGCAGCCTCCCCTCGAGGCTCTGGAGGAAGCGCATCCCCACTGACCCCTTGAGTTTGGATTTCTGGTCCCCAGAACCGTGGGACAATCTGATTCTGTTGCTTTGAACCACCCAGTTAGTGGCAGTTTGTCACGGAAGCCACAGGAAATAAACACACCTGGCAAACCAAGAGAGAAAAACAAAAACAGACAATAGAAGCAGACCCATAGGTGACATGTGGTACAGAAACAGACTTAACAGAAACAGGCTTAACAAGAGTATATTTAATAAAGTAGACATTTTCACTGGAAAATTGGAATCTGTGGAAAATAATAAATGGAAATTTTAGAGCCATAAAACACCTTCAAAGGAGCAATAATATGGCAATGGAATTCTTAATAGAAATGACAAAGTCAGAGGAAAATGGAATTTTACAAAGGGCTGATAAGAGGTGTTGAAAAAAAAATAACTGCCAACTTAGAATTCTAATGCGAGGGGAAATAACTTCAAAATAAAAGCCAAGAGTTCTTTTCAAAGTTACACATAACCTAACATGGGACCTGGTAATCCCACTCCTAGTTATGTACCTAATAGTAAAGAAAACATGTGCACACAAAAACTCATATGAAAATATTCCTAGAATCATTATACACAAAACCTAAAAGAGGAGACGACTCAGAAGCCCATCAAGTGCTGAGTGACAACGTGTGGTCTGTCCACACGATGGAATATTATTAAGATAAAAAGTACTGATTCACGCTACAATGTGGATGAACCTCAAAAACATTATGCCAGGCACAAAGGAGCATATGTTATATGATTCCATGAAAATAAAATGTCCAAAAATATTGAATATGTAGAGACACAAGTCGATTAGAGGTTGCTAAAGGCTGGGGAAAGGAATGAGGAATGACTTTAAACAGACGTAATGTTTCCTTTTAGGATGATGGAAACCTGCTAAAGTTAGGCTGTGGTGATAGTTGTGCAACTCTATAAATACACTAAAATCCATTGACTTCTGCACTTAAAACATGAATTTCATGACATGTAAACTATGCCTCAAAAAAGTTGTTCTTTTTTAAAAGAAATGAGGGCCGAGAAATTTGCAGACAGATAAAAACTGAGAGAATTGAGGTAGAAGCAGCACATACACACACGCGCACACACATACACACACATGCACACACATACACACAAACATACATACACACACATACACACAAACACATGTATACATACACACATGCACATACACACAAACACATACATGAGAGCATGGTGTGGCTTGCGGATAACAAGGGGAGGCTTTCCGGGGAGGCCAAGGCTGACTACAAGCTTGTCTGAAAGGGGCTGAGGGGGCCGGAGAAGGAGGCAGGGGGTCCACAGTGCACTGGGGCCAGGTTCCCCCACACAGAGCTGGTGCAGTTTGAACTTCCCGCCAGCACCAAAGGAGGGCGCTCTCGGGCTTTCTCATCCGCTGACCAGGATGCAGGACCCCAGGGTAGGGGGTGAGGCCTGAAACTGCCTCGGGCACACACAGTAGTGGCTGATTATGATACTGGTGTTTGGAAAAGAAAGTAACCAAGAAGTGAAACGATACCATTTGCAATAACATAAAAAAATCAAATACCTATGAATATGATAAAAATGTGCGAAACCTCTCACAGGTAGCTACAAAACGTCATTGTATAAAAGTAACAGAGACCTCACACGGAGAGCCAAGCCACGCCCGTGAATTGGAGAGGCCACATTGTGAAGGTGTCGGTCACGCCCAAATTAATACGTAGATTCAATTCTACGTGAACTTTAAAATTGCAACAGGTGTCACTGGTGAAAGTTAACAAGCCAGTTTTAAGGTTTGCATGAAACGGAAAAGCCCAAGACCGGCCAAGACGGTCTCGCCGGACAAGAGCAGCACAGGACCTGCACTTCCAGAGGTCAAGGTTCAGTGTGGAGCTACAGCAACTGAGACAGTGATCGGTGTGTGCAGAGACAAGCTGGCCCACGAGCGGGGTCACGGGCATAGACAAGGGGACACCAAGTGCAGTCACACAGGTTGTCTTCCCAAGAAATGGTGCTGGGTCACTTGGATATGACACACACACACAAAAAAAATTCTCCATCCTTACATCTCAGCATCCTAAACAGCTGTTTCTGGGGCGCTGTGAATTCGAAATATGAAAGATAATAAAACCTCCTGAAGATAAAATAGGAGAAAATGTGTATGACTTCGTGGAAGGCAAAGATTTCTCAAGCAGAACGCCAGCACTGACCATAAGACGCTACTAAGAAAATGAAAAGGCCAAGCGCAGACTGAGGGGAAATGCTTGCGATGAACGTATCCTGTACAGAACTCACATCCAGAATAGATACAGAACTTCTGCAAACCAGTGAAAGTAAAAGACACCCAATAATTTTTAAAAATGGGTGAAAGACTGCAGGCATTTCACGAAAGTTACCCCACAAGCATTTGGGGAAAAGCAGGGACGAATGTCAACCCTCACCGGGGAGATGTGCGTTGAAGCCGCGAGACGCCCCCGCGCACCTGCCTGGGGTCTGGGAAGGAAGACGGTCGTGGAGAAACGTTGGTGAGAGGGTGGAGCGACTGGAACGCTGGAACCAGCCTGTGGGGTGGAACCCGGGAAAACCCTGGAAAACCGAGCAGCAGCATTTACGAAAGCTGAGCAGCTCGCGGCACAGCAGTTCCGCTCCCAGGCACAGACCCGCTGGAAAGGTGCACACGCGGTCACCAAAACACGCACACGACAGTGCTCACAGCGGCACGGCCAGCAACGCTCCCATGTGGGCGCCACCTGTCCGCAGCAGGACGGATAAGCGAGGTGGACGCGGTCATCGCAGGGGACGCCACGTAGCCAAGACAGGTGACCGGTCTCAGCTCCAGCGGGGCAATCTCACAAGCACCACGCAGGCGACGGAAGCCAGGCACAAAGCGGGCACGTGGTGCGACTCAGTTCACATAAAGTTCAGGCAGCGGAGAATCGCAGCAGTGCCGGCGGCCGGGTGGGGTCGCCTCGGGAGGGGCGCGGCGGGTGCCTGGCTCCTGGTCGGCGCCCGCGCTGCAGCCTTCTGCGTGCACACGGGCTTCGAGTGCAAAGTCCTCTGTCGCAGACGGGCGAGAAGCTGTTCTGTGTCACTGCGGCTGTGCGAGGCGTTCAACACGCCCTCGAGCCCGGCCCTGCACATCTCGGAGATTTTCGACATGATGCGGATCAAAAAAAATAGTCGCGTCTCACGCCTCACGCCCCACACACTGCGTGGCGCACCCCCGTGTGTGCAAGAGCCGAGTGTTGTGTGTGTTCTTCCTCTCTTTGAGCAGCGTGCCGAAAAGATAAATACCCACGGCCACGCGGTGGTCACAGTTAGCTTTTTCAGACATTCCTCAACTCTGCGTTAAGCTCAGAGGGGGTTTTGCCTGCGTCCCTCCTCCACGGCTGAATCTCTGTGTCCACTGTGTTCCAGAAGCTCCCCTCCCCCACCACTTTCGCTGGCAGGGCCCTCCCTGGGGCGCACAGCTGGTCCTGGGGTGACATTCCCAAAAGATGTCAGGCAAATGACATGTCCTTCTCCTCCTCTCCCCAGTCTCTGGTGACAGCAGAACAAAGGGCTCGGAAGCACTTCCTGCGTCTGCCCGCAGAGCCGGGCACTGACGCGCATCTGCCCGCTGCGGCGTCCAAGCACAGACGCGACCTTCTGGCCCGGGAGGAGCGATCGGTCCCCTCCGGCGTCCGCTGTCAGCCCTGTGGCCTGTCCTGAGACTATCCCAGCCGTAGCGCAGCAGACTTCGTTTGCGCCATTTTGAGCAGAGTTTCTGTCACCTCTCTGCCTTTAGCAACAAAACTCTTCCACTTAAACCCGAAAAGCATTTTGCAGTTGTTCTGAGGGCGAAAAAAAAAAAAAAAGCACCAATTGGTTTTACCCGGAGGTGCCTGAGCTTTTAAAAAAAAAAAGGATGCAGAAAGCTTCCGGGGCCCCACGCCTGTACGCGGTGTCTGACAGAGTTCCGTAACAGACAACGCCCCAAGGACGCGGCAGGCCTCCCGGCCCGGTGCAGCCTTCAGAAGAAAATGATTGTTATTTGCATAATGGAATTTTTGCAGAAATCACAATTAATCTTCAAATTCACATTAGTGAATATTTCCGAACCAAACCGCTTTAGTACTTTTTCTTCCGAAGCCGCCACGCTGCCTAAAGACCACGTGAAAGGTGGCTGGGCCGCCACGGTCTGAGACCGTCCTGGAGTCTGAGGCGGACAGAGAAGGGGCTGCGTGGCCTGGGTGGGGGCTGGGTTTACAGGGACTATGTGGTTTTCATTTGCAGGCCCAGGGTAGCTGCTGTGTGGCCCAGTCTGGGAGGGGCCACCCCACCAGGCGTGGACCACAGCAGAGCCACTCTCCTGGGAACAACAGCCTGGAAGCTCCCCTTGCTTGGCAGTTCAAACCCTAAGGTGAGATTTAAAAGGACGAGGGGAGTTAAACCTTTCCTGATGGAGGCCGCTTGATTTTTTCCAGATGACTCACCGTTCTTGGGGGGCTCTGGCTTGGGTGCCTAATCCCTCCCAGGGGTCGACCCCACCTGCTGCCCAGAGTCCAGATCTCACCCCACCACCAGGCCAAGTGTCCCAGGACCTGGCCTTGGACCCTGGGCCCCACCCCACTCTGTCTGGGAATTCAGAACCCGGGGCCCTGGGCCGCAAGCCCCAACCACACAGCCGGGCTGGGGCTCCCGGTGGTGGGGTGCAGGCCGGGGACTCCTGCTGCCGGGGCGGAGCCAGCCCCAGTTCGGGGAGAGGGCGGCACACAAAGCCCCCATTCTCCTCTCCCCGCCCCGCCCTCACGTTCGGCCTCCCGGGCACCGCCAGCCAGCAAAGCCTCTTTGTCCGCCGCTCCCTGGCAGGCCTGGTACCTCACCTCACCGCCCCAGGTCCCTGGGTGCAGTCGCCACCCTCTGTCCCCCTGCAGACCTGAGAGCCTTGTTGTCTCCCCGCCATCCTCTGCACCCACCAACACCCCTCGGGCACCTGCTGTGCTGGGCCAGGCTGGCATTCGGGGGGAGCAAAGGCTGATGGGGCCCAGGGCCTGCCCAGGAGAAGGCTGAGCAGGGATGACAGTGACCCCGTCCCCTGGCTCCACAGGGCGGCCCAGGGCAGGTGAGTCTATGCCCAGCTTCATTTCTTTCTTTAAGACAGAGTAAAAGTGTCCCTCTCGGAGGCTGTTTGAAGAATTGGAGATGTTTCCCCAGAGTGTGAACCAACATTGCCCAGGGTGTGCAGGGGACACGCGTGGGGGGTGGCAGCCGGGTGCAATCTGCCCCCAGGACACCTGGGCCTCAGGCCAGCACCGACCAGACCCGGAGGAGGACACGTGCTCGCTGCCCGGTGGCCGGAGCAGGAAGGCAGCACGCAGAGCAGCCCCACCTGGGCCGCGCGAGGCTCTCAGGGCACATCGAGCGAGTGCTCAGATGGCCTCGGATGCACCGGAGTGTTGGTTTGGGGCCACGAAGAACTTTCCTCGAGCAGACAAACGCGTAAAGACGGAATCCGTGAAGAGCGAGGACCAACTGTCCCGAAGAGTCACTGAATCATACATTTAGACAGGGTGGTGGCGGCTGACATCCCGGGTATAGTGTGACGCAGTACGACGGCCCTTTCTGGGAGAAGCGAAATCCCGGCGGAAAGGAAGCTCCAGCTGCAGGAACCCGGCACGCGGGGTCCCACGGCACCTGCTGGTCACCCCAGCCCGAGGCGCCTGCCAGAGGTGGGGGCAGCTCGGAGCCACCTGGCAGGAGCGCCCGGGGCAGAGCTGGTGGGAGAGATGGGGTGAAGAGGTGCTGGGCAGCCCCGGCGAGCACCCCCCGTCCTGGCCGACCGTGAGCGGCCCCCCGACACCCTCAAAGGCGTCCTGGCA
Source organism: Cheirogaleus major (assembly GCA_963574435.1). Lineage (NCBI taxonomy): Eukaryota > Metazoa > Chordata > Mammalia > Primates > Cheirogaleidae > Cheirogaleus > Cheirogaleus major. The sequence continues at coordinate 45,825 of CAUYPO010148032.1, forward strand.
GCTGGTCCCGCCCAGCGCGGCTGGAGCGCGGTCAGGGCCACCTCTCCCCAGCACGGCCGTCTGCTGGAAACGGGCTTGAGAGGAATCCCAGCCCCCCCGGCCACACCGCAGGACACGGCTCCCCCACGGCGCTTGCCAAGCCTGCAGTGGGGGGACCAGGAGACATGGGTTGCCACGGCGGGGGGGACAGGGACAGGGGCTGCTCCCACCCTCCACTGCCCCCACCCGCCGCAGGGCTGCAGCCCCAGCACCTGGCCCTGACGGTCACCCAGGGACCATTTTCCACGCGCACTCGGTCCCAGCCCCCGGTGGCTCTCTTAGGGAGAGTATGTTTTATTAATACTGGACATTAAAGTTTAATACTGTGATTACAGGGGAAAAATGGGACTTCACCTTCGAGGAGTATTAGAGGATTCCGAAGAGAGCCCGTGAGCAGGAGGGACATTTGTCACGGCTCCGAGGGACGGTCCCCATCCATCACGCCCTTGGCGAGCCCTTGCCGCTGGCCTTCGATGGCCATGCACGTGGCCGCCCCCTGGTGCTCCCGCCGGGCCTGGGGGGCAGGGGGAGGGGTGTAGGTGAGGCAGGGGTCACCAGGCCCTGCACCGCTGGGTCTGGCCGGGGTGAGGGCGTCCACCCTACTGGCCCCTGGCGCTATGAAGGGGGCCCTGTGGGTTTCCCTGTGGTCCCCGGCTTGCCTTGTGGGCCCCTCAGACACTTCATGGGCTAATGGCCACAGGACAGGGCCCCCCCGCCACACAGCCTCCCGCACACGGCGCCGGTCAGATCTGTGGGCCAGTGTCATTAACGAGCACCTCTGGGAGGCTGCAGAGATGCGGGGTAGCACCACGATCATCGACCCGGCAACGGGGTCTCGGTCCTTCCGTGCTGCTGCCCCGGCACACCAGAGAACCGACGATTTACACCGAACAGAATTTGTTCCTCCCAGGCTGGGACGTCCAAGATCAAGGCCCTGGCAGGGCTGGTGTCTCGAGAGGGCTGTGTCTCCCCCCACCCCCGCCCCGGGAGGGAGGCCCCACTCTCAACGTGATGGCTGTTAGTTTGGGGGGCACACACTCAAGCCACAGCAGACTGCGCGGGCCGGGTGCGCTGCGTCCCTCCGGGGGTCGGGGGTCGGGGGTCGGGGAGACGCCTGCTCTCACTCCCGAGCACATGCAGATGCCCGTCACCACCTCACTGCTACCGAGCCCGGACCCTGCAAGAACCCCGCCGCCACCGCCAGGCAGCGCACAGGTGGCCAAGCACATGCTCCAGAGGAAGTCTGGCCAGACCCTGCCTCTGTCACGGGAAACTGAGGCCGGGGCTGGGGGGAGAGAGGGGCAGCCGGGAATTTCTCAGTTTCCTCTCCTTGGAGAGGAAGCGAGAGCCCAGATTTCACCGCAGCTATGCCATGGTGGTGATTCCCACACCCACACCTGTCTCGGGGTCCCGCACAGGCCTGGGTACACAGCAGGTGCCCAATAAGTGCCTGTGGGTGCCCAGGACCAGCCCTGAAAAGGAGCCTCTGTGCAGTGTCTGCTTCCCGCGAGACGGAACTCCGCGGCCTCAGATAACTGTGACGGCCACTCAGAGGCTGGTGGCAAAGGGGCTCCGGCCAGGCAGGTCGGGGAGAGCAGGTGGCGGCTGGGTCCCAGCACCAGGGACAGGAGCGGCCCTGCCTAGGCTCCCTGCGCCTGGCGGACACAGCGCAGAGGGGGACAGTGAGCCGGGAAGCAGCCACCGGCCCGGGAAGGCTCCACAGACGGGAAACATTATCCGCGGCCAATGGGCCCTTCCTGGGAAGCAGTTAGTGTAAAAAGTAGCAGAAGCCGAGAGTGGAAACAGATCTTTCCGGCAAAGCAGCCCCACAGGGAGTGGGCTGTGACCTCACCCAGAGTTGACCCCTTGGCGATAGCAGCTGGACAGGCAGAGACCCCACGAGGGGCCTGCAGCCGCCTGGTGGCCCCAGGCCTGCTCCAGCCCTCCCGGCAGAGCCCAGGCTACTCGGGCACCCCCTCGGGCAAGGCCGGCAGAGCTCAGGGGCTGGGGAGGCCAGGGGCTCTGAGAGTAGGACACCCAGGGCCACCTGCCGGCGCCCCACTCTGGAGCAGCCCTTGGCCTCCATCAGCTGTGGCCCGGGGCTCCGGGCAGGTCACAGCCCTGACAGCACGGGGCAGTCGGAAGTGCCCCAGGAACCGCTGTGAGGCCCTGGTCTGTGGCCCCCACGTCCTGGGGGCTCCGGGCAGCTGTGGTTTCAGATGAACCCTGTACAGGGCAGGCTGGCCCCGGCCTGGTCCATTGCTCTGCCATCCCTCGCGTGGAAATGCACCCCAGGGTGGCATCGAGGCAGGAGGCACCTGGTCCTGCACGGACTCACGCACCCTCACCCCTCAGCGCGGCTCCGGGGTGACGGGGAACCAGGCCGGGTCGGGTGGGCTCAGACAGGGCTCGGGACAGCCGCGGGGGGGTGGGGTCCCTGCTTCTCAGGGAGAACTGAGAAGCCCATTCTGAGTTTTGCATCATGTTTTTAAAAATTCAGTTGAAAATGAACGTCCTCACACCTGTCTGCACATCTGCATCCGAGGGCCACTTCCGCCCCCGACACGGGGAGCGAGGGCATCGCTATCGCCGAGACTCTGGGAGACGGCAGCCAACACGGGAGGAGCGGCCAGAACCACCCTGCCTCAGTCTCCCCCTCTCTCACCCCCACCTGGGGATGGTTACTCATGGCTGGAAGGAGCAAATAATCCACCTAAACAAAGTCCTTTCCTTATGTTGTGTTTTTTATTTAATTTTCCAACGAACACGCTCTTTTATCATCCAAAACCGTGAAAGTAAATTAAGAAGAAATGGGTTTCTTTCAATTAGGCTCAGCGTTGCTTTGAGTAACTGCCTATAATTCTATTTAATGAAAAAATAAAATCATTATTCCACTTCTCCCCTGCCCTGTCACAGACCCACAGACGGGCTCCATTAGCGTGCACCGTAGATTTATTTAATTAGAAAAATATTTTGTTTTCTCTGATTCTTTGGGAAAAGAAAAGGGGGGAAAAAAAGAAACCTCCAGGCACAAAATTAATCAAATCTGTTACCTGGTAGTTAATGGCTTCTACGCTCCGGCATCTCTCGATCGCACGGTGGTTCCTGCCCTTGGACTTCGACCCAAACTTGGATCGCGGCCGCCACGCCTCCCCGGCCGCGCCTGGCGAACTCCACTGCCAAGACCAGCGGGACCCTGTGGCGGGCAAATTCCTCCCCCGCCACAAAGCGCCAGTCCCCTGGGCGCGAGCAGCCTGCAGGAAGCCGGAGCCCGGGACACACGTGCTGCTCGTTAAACACGGCCCGGGAGGGGCCGGCCGGGGTGGGACCCCCACCCACAGGCCCATCTGGTCCCCAGGGCCCTGAACCCCAGGCGCGGGGACAGAGGGTGCATGGGAGAGAGACCGGCTCTAAAAAAGCAGCTCTGTGCCCCCCTCCCCGGGCAAGGACAGAGCCAGGGGCTGTGAGTCAGGACCTGATGGCCCCAGTGTGACCTCGGGTGACCCCGCCTGGCAGCCTCAGCGTCCTCAGCTGCCCAGCAGGAGCCGGCCACTCGCAGGCGTCTGTCTCGGGGTGGCCAGCATGGACTCGGCACGAGTCTGGGCCCCTTTCCAGGGACACAGAGCCTCCCCCCAGCCTTGGCCCTCCCAGGGTCAAACACGGACCCCGTGGGGAGCTGCCCACGGCCCTGAGGCCCCGAGAGGTCCAGGGTGCTGATGGGGGTGGGGTGGGGTGTCCTGGGGGTCGGCGGCAATGGGATGGAGCCCTGTGCAGGCCGGGGGGGCTGGAGGAACCAGGTCAGACTGAAGAGGGGACTTCCGTGGGGGGCCGCATCCCAAAGCCAGGCCAGTGCAGGTGCCCCTCAGACACTCGCTGAACCGCGGCATGGACGGAAGCAAGTGAGGCCATGGGGTCCTCGGGCTGGGGCTCCCCGTCCTCCCTACCCCTCCCACACCTCTCCCCAGCCTCCTGCTTCCCTCCCCCACTCCTGCCAGACCCCGAGGGAACTTAGCAGGCAGCCTGCGGTTCCGGACAGAAACACATGCTCTCCGAGGACCCTCCAGAGTCCCTTGCTCGGAGGGAAGGAAGGCCTGGAGAGCCTCGGGCGGGTCGCCCAGGGCAAGCTCCCTGGGACGAGACATCTGCGAGGTTGTCCCTGACAAAGGGTCCCCAGCCAGTGGGGCGTGGGGTTGGGGGCCGTGCAGGTGGAGTTGCCAGACGACACACAAGCCGTCACCTCACGCATCTGAGAGCCACAAGGAATCGCCTCTCAGCAGGACGGTGTCCCAGACACTGCGTGTGATACGCTCAGCCTAAAAAGGACCCTTGCTGATCTGAGGTTCAGATTTCAGTGGCCGTCCTGTGCCTCTACCTGCTCTACCTGGCCGTCCCACAGCCCCTCTGGGAACCCCCCGGGGGTTCCCTTTGCCCTAGAGGCTCTAGAAGTGCAGGGCACACCCCGTCTGCCCAGAGCCAGCAGCTCCCCAGGAGCCGACCCTTGCCCACTCTGTGGACGTCTGGCAGGTGGGGCCACCACCCCCCCAACTACCTGCCAGGGTGGAGCTCCAGGAGGCAGGGGGTTTCCCTCTTGAGGGATCTCAGCTCAGCAGGTGGGAGGCCGGGGGCTGGCCTTCCAGTGGCCCCAACACGCCTGTAGGCCAGGCCCCTCCCTGGCACCACTCGTGGCCCAGGGCTGGACGGTGAGGGTCGGCCTCAGACAGACACGCTGCGGAGGAAGGTCCCCTGCCCTAGTGGTGCTCCAGCTGGGGACCCCACCCCCATCGCCCCGAGCTCCCAGCCAAGAGAGGGGACAGGGTCTCTGCAGAGGTGACTAAGTTACAGTGAGGTCCCTTGGGGCCCTAATCCAGCAGGACCGCTGTCCCCATGAGAAGAGGAGATGAGGACACGGGCACACGCAGGGACCGCCTGTGAGGACACGGGGAGGACACGGCCCTACCAGCCCAGGAGGGGCCTGGGGAGGAGCAGCCCTGCCACACCCTGACCTTCCAGCCTCGGGGACCGTGAGGGACTTGGTGTCTGTGCTTTGTGACGGTGGCCCTAGGAGCCGAGCACAACAGGGCTGGAAACAAAGGTCGGCTCTGTCCCCAGCAGGGGCGCCGTGGGGAGGAAGTGCTGACACGGGGCTTTGGGGGGCCCCGAGGCACAGCCCCCGCTGCGTGGCACCACTGCAGGGAGAGGACACGAGACACCCACTGGACTTCACCTGCCCCTGCCCTGGGCCTGGACACCCCGGCTGGGCTCCCTCCCTCCCTCCCTACAGCGAAGAGGCTGCAAGTCACCATTTTCCACCAAGGTGACCCCAGGCTCTGGGAGGTCCCACCCCTCCCTAGACGCCTGACCTTCGACCTTACCTCCAGCACCCTACCCCTGCCCCGGGTCCCCAGGGAGCCTGGAAGGCAGCCCTCACCCCATGGAGCTCAGTCCAAGGCCACAAGAGGGAGGACCGGAGTCGGAGCAGGTGACCACACAGGTGTACCCCAGTCAGAAACACCCTGAGGACCCCAGAGACCCCTCTCACCTGGCCACACCTGGGGAGCTTCAGGGAGCGACTGGGCTGCCTGGAGCCTAGTGGGAGGTGAAGCCCACCCACCTGCCCAGGCGCAGCCTGCGTCCCCTCTCCCAGGCCCTGGGGACGACACCCTCCTCCCTGTCCCCTTGCCGGCCCTGCGCTCACTGAGCACACCTGGGTGACTTCGGAGCCTGGACACGAGGCCGAGGGAGGAGGCTCGATTCAGGATCCACTCCCGAGGCGGGTGCTCCAGGGCGGGCTCCAAACCCTGGCCTGCCCACTGGGGGACTCGGGCGTTTGCTTCCCTGGGCTGGGGTGCGTCACTTACGTTTTTATTTTCCTCTTAGGACAGAAAGACTAAAATCTAGAAATGTCGAAAGAAGAAAGAGTCGACCGCAATCCCAACACCCAGAGACGACACCGTCAGGTTCCAGAGCATGTCAGAGTCACGGCGGCACCGTCTACACAGGCTGTGTGGGCCGTGGTCCCCACAGGTGCCCCCGTGCTAATCCCGGAACCTGTGCGTGCATGGGGAGCCAGACCCGGTGCACCGGACGGGGCTCTCCAGGTAAGACAGACAAGGGCGCTGGGATGATTGAGAGAATTGCGACACATCACCTTGATGTGTCTAGTTGGGGCCATGAGAAACGGAGTCAGCAGGTGCGTGCATGGAAGGAGAGTGGTTTTAAGGAACCGGGTCACAGGACTGTGATGGCCACAAGCCGCACGATGGCCGTCTGCAGCCTGGACCCTCGGGGGGTGCCGGGGGTGCGGTTCTAGCCCAAGGCAGGCAGCCCGAGACCCAGAAAGAGCTGAGGGCAGAGTGATTCCCTCGTGTTGGGGGTTAGAGTCACCCTTTTTGTTCTGTTCCTTCGACTGATTGGACGGGGCCCACCGACATTAGAGAGGGCGTCCGCTGCACTCAGCCGACCGGGTCACATGTTGACCTCACCCAGAAACACCCCCACAGACCCATCCGGAGTCACGTTTTGCCAAATGTCTGGCACCCCGCCGTAACATTAGCCGTCACGCCTAGCAAAAGGGACCTCACAGATGGTATTAAATTAGGGATCTTGAGAGGGGAGATTACCTGGAGTATCCGGAGGCAGGAGGCGACCACAAATGTCCTCACAAGAGAGGCAGGAGGTGGGAGTCGGAGAGAGACTGCAGGGTGCTACCTGTTGGCTTTGAGGAAGGCGGAAGGGCCCTGGGCCTGGGAATGTGGGTCCCCAGAAGCTGAAAAAAACAAGGATGGTTCTGCCCTCACCTTGCAGAGGAACCAGCCTTGCCCACGCCTGACGTTCGGGCTCCACCTCCCGGATTCTAAGACAGTAAGTCTGTGCTGTTGTAAGCCACTGAGTTTATGAGAATTTTTACAGCAGCCTCAGGAAAGGAATGAACATATGTCTTATTTCTTCTTTTTTTTGAGACAAAGTCTTGCTCTGTCACCCAGGCTGGAGTGCAGTGGTGCCATCACAGCTCACTGCAGCCTCCAACTCCTGGGCTCAAGCAATCCTCCTGCCTCAGCCTCCCGAGTAATACAGACACATGCCGCCACACCTGGCTAATTTTTCTATTTTTGTCCAGATGGGATCTCGCTCTTCCTCAGGCTGGTCTTGAACTCCTGACCTCAAGTGATCCTCCTGCCTCAGCCTCCTGAGTAGCTGGGACTATAGACACACACCATTACATCCCGATAATTTTTCTATTTTTTTTTTTTTTTGTAGAGACAGGGGTCTCACTATATCACCCAGGCTGGCCTCTAACTTCTGCCCTCAAGCGATCCTCCCGCCTTGGCCTCCCAAAGTACTGGGATTACAGGCCTGAGCCACCATACCTGCCCTATTTTTTTTCTCTTTGATATTATAATTCATCTTGTTAGCAGAATACACTTCCATTTTAAGACTGTGATGATTTTTAGCAATCACCCAGTACTGAAGACCGGATCGTTCCCCATTTCAGGTGTCGTGAATAAATAACGCTGCGATGAACGTCTCCATTCTCAGAGTCCCCTCGGCGTGTGGCATCATTTCCCCCGAGGGGGGTCCCAGCAGTGGGTTTGCGGGGTCTGAACACTTCCGAGGCAGGTGCCTCCTTGATTTCTAAAGGTGCCGCCCCGGCCCCTGCTGCCACCCTGGGGCTGCATGTGGCACTTGTCTCCAGGTGTCCTCATCTCCAGGTGTTCTCACCAGCTTCGAGGGCAGCTCATCTCCATCTTGGCGGACACTCGGCTGGGGGCTCTCTGCCCTGGGTCCTCGTCCTGCCCCAATGTCCTGACACCCCAGAGCCCCGCCATTTGCACAGGCCCTCCTGTCCGGGGCTGCCGCCTTTGCATGGTTCAAGTGCCAGGCACACGCCTCTCGGGCCCCTCTTGGTGTCTGTCCCTGCTGAGTGGCACGCGGGCCACTGTGCCAGCACCCCCTCCCCGGAAACGTCCTGCCAACCCTCGCTCCCACGGAACAGAGACGCCGGCAAGGGGACCAGTAAGAGAAGATGGCTAGAGACTCCTTTCTGGGTGACACCAGTCAGGACCCTCTGCAGCCCTGATGACCCCTGGTTGGAAGCCAGCGGGAGGGCTGGTGACTTACACTAGGACCATGCCGGGGGAGCCACCGGCTATGTGTTCCCGAGGACCCAGAGGACAGGCCCAGCCCGGAGCCCCAGCGCACCCTCCCATGCCGCCGTGGCCTTTGTGCGTCTCAAGCCTCCACCTTCCTTGACTTGCGCTGCAGAGGCAGCCGCTGGGCGGATGAGCTTGCGCGGTGCGCGGCCTCCCTCTGCTGGCGTCCAGGGGCAATGACCGCGGGCGCAGCCGGCAGCCGCCCGCCGGGGCCCAGCCACAGACTCTCCCTCCAGGGCCCTGCCATGAAGGCCGCTCGCTATGAGCAGCTCTGGGGGGATAGAGAGGGGGACCCCGACTTTCTCTCCACAGCCTCGGGGGAGGCATTGTTAGCCCCGCTTTATCAAAAAGGAAACTGAAGCATGGCCAAGAGACACAGCAGTTTGGAGGTGAAACTGTTCAGGCCCCTTGTGTCCCACTGTGGACGAGAACACATCTCTCCGGGGGGCACTCTTCTCTCCCGTGGGCAGGAGAAGCCACAGGAGCATCAGGGTCCATCCCCACCCTCGCCCACGTGGAGAAACTGAGGCACAGAGGTGGATCTGCATTCACATGTAGGCATGTACAAGCATGTGTATAGGTGTGTGTAGGTGTGTGTGTGTATTTGTGTGCAAGTGTGTGTAGACGGATGCGTGTGTGTAGGTGTGTGGGTGTGTGTAGTGTATATATGTATGTGTAGGTGTGTGCATGTGTGTGGGTGTGTGCA
>CAUYPO010148033.1:0-16063 GCA_963574435.1 Cheirogaleus major
TGGGCTCAAGCAATCCTCCTGCCTCAGTCTCCCGAGTAGCTGGGACTACAGGCATGCGCCACCATGCCCGGCTAATTTTTTCTATATATTTTTAGTTGGCCAATTAATTTCTTTCTATTTTTAGTAGAGTTGGGGTCTCGCTCTTGCCCAGGCTGGTTTCGAACTCCTTACCTTGAGCGATCCTCCCACCTTGGCCTCCCAGAGTGCTAGGATTATAGGCATTAGCCACCACACCAGGCCAGCTGTTAATTTCTTTATTATAATTCAGAAGTAACTTCCAAGACTTCTCTAATTTACTGGGAATAGATGCAGCTTTGGGTCTGGGACAATGTCATTTAAATTTAGATTACAGAGGCACTCTTCTTAGGTCTCTTCTGTAGGTTCAAATAGCAACAGTTGCTCTTTTACTACACAGTTGTGAGAACTCTGCAATTATTAAACAATTGTAAGATTTCTGACTAAGGATCCCAGCAAAGCAACTTTAACCTCATTTCCCTTCACTATATTCTCACAATCCCATTAGTCCATTTCTTTACAAAGACTTCCTGTTTCCACAAATTCCTATATAGAGAAAGAGACAAATATGCAATATTTTTGCAAAAGAGTTTTTCCTTCTTTGGTTCTTAAACAGACTATTAAAGAGCTAAAATTAAGTGTTTTTGTTTGTTTTTCTGACCAAAAACTGTGAAATAAAGATGAAAGTTTTAGGTACTGAATACCAGCATAACCTCCCTCTCTAGTCTCTGGTATAGCCTCAAAATTCAAACATAAAATTACAGATGTGCACACAGTCAATTTCTGGAAAGAATAAAACCAAAAAAGCAAAGCTCTAATGACCAGCACTCCCATCTGTTTTCCACTCTTAAGACTTTTCATGACAGTTCTTTTTGAGGATGACATATTATTTATTGCACAAATATTCCTTTCTGAAGGTGGACTCAAAATGAACAAGCCATCAAGTACTTCACTGTGGTAATGTGGTACCAATGCCAGGCACCAGGATTTGTGGAGACAATTAGTTAAAGCAGCAAAATAAGTTCTATATGTCACGTTCCTATGAACTTTCAGAAGGAAAAAAGAAAACACAGGTCTACAGGCAGCCCTGGTCTTCAAGAATTATATGCCTGTCAACCTAGGACATGTTGAAATATAGTGAATAAAACTGTTAAGGTTGTAAGCACAATAAATATCCTTAAAAGGGGGACATATATTTGTAGCAAAATGTATCTGATTGCTTGAACCATATTTAATTTCTACTTAGTAGTAACAAATTCCTATAATTAAAGTACTAATCTTCAATTAGTACTTGATGTGTGGGTGAAGGAAGTAACTCAGAATAGTATATTATAAAGCAAACTAATATAACCAGCAAAAATGCAGAAAGAAATGAAATGGCTAATGTGTATATGAAATCACATGCTGATTCATTTTAAACTGTAAAATTTATATACTATAAAAATAAAATTTTCCCATTTATAATGACTTGAAACTTTCCCATTTCCCTCCCTCTCAGTGAAAGAATAGAATATACTACAGTAAAACATCATATATTGAGTGCCAGTAATTTAAGTCAGAGTAAGTAATAAAGTTTATCTTTTAATTTCTAATTGAAAAAAATTCATTACCAAGCAAATTCATAGTGTAAAAATATAATAGAAATATTTTACCTTCTGAAGGGAATATCCTTTTTTAATGTACTTTTATTAAAAGTTAATATGCCAATATAAATAATCTTAAATCTAGTCACAAGGAAACTGTAGTAACTATATATGCTTGACATTAATATTCTATAATCATACTTTTTACTGCCTTCCAATTAATTCATACTCATAAATACTACTCCTTAAATTTTTAATTAGATAAAATACTCTAATGATCAGTTTTTATCCTTGGCTCTCCCTAGCTACTTTTTTTGTTTTTTTTAGACAGAGTCTTGCTTTGTTGCCTGGGCTAGAGTGCCGTTATCAGCCTAGCTCACAGCAACCTCAGACTCCTGGATTCAAGCAATCCTCTTGCCTCAACCTCCCAAGTAGCTGGAACTATAGGTGAGCACCACCATACCTGGCTAATTTTTTCTATTTTTAGTAGTTCCCGGCTAATTATTTCGATTTTCAGTAGAGACGGCATCTTGCTCTTGCTCAGGCTGGTCTCAAACTCCTGACTTTAAGTGATCCTCCCGCCTCAGCCTCCCAGAGTGCTAGGATTACAGGCGTGAGCCACCGTGCTGGCCTCCCCAGCCACTTAAACTTGATTTCTTCCCTGATACTCAGGGTTTGAATCACTTTAAAAGTATGCTACGGAAAAGATCAGACTAATAAATCTTCCATATAATTATGAGAGAAAAATTTCACTTCAAAGTCAATTAATTATCTATGAGTTCTAGACCATTTGTTATTTGTTTTCCAGGCCTATAAAAATGGATTCATAATCCTAATGCTGAACAATGTGGCCATTTAAGCAGCTTCAATGTATCAAAAGTTAAAAAAGGAAATGTATTACTAACATTTATTTGACAGGTTTCCCAAAAACTGCAATCAGGTAAAATAAATCTTGTCTGTTAGTTAGTTTGCTACTAAAAGAAAAAAAAAAAAGATCTAATTTATAGGAAAGTCCCACCTTCCATCCACATGTAGAAATCTGTCTAAAGACTGTCTTAATGCCCATAATATAAAGAACATTAAATATTCTAAGATAGAAAACAGCATTAATGGTTTATTGGTAAAAACCCAAACCCTAGATTTTATGGAATTAGTAGTTTTGGTTGGTATATTAACACTCCATCTTAATCTCTGCTAATATTACAAAGAAAGAAGGAAAGCTAGAAATATCTATAAAAATAAAATACCTTAAAACCAACATCTAAGCAAAATATAAAAGTTGCACATGAACTGCCAATAAATATAAACATCACAATAGAAAAATTAATCTTAACAAAAATAAACTCGTAATTGCTATTAAGACATTACAAAAAATGAAAAAGTTAAATGTGCATGTATATTTGCAAACAGACACAGTACACTCCAAACAATCAGTATAATTTTACTATCATTATTACATAATGCAGCATACAAGGTTACTGAGGTGTGGTGTTTTTTGTTTGTTTTTAGTCTTTTCTGGAGGAATGCTCACCAAATTCACAAGCAAAAACTGGTTAGGTGATCATTTACTGCTGTTTACTGCTTCTTACTACTGGTGTTTACTGCTTCCTAGTACAAGGCAGAATTGTTTTCCTGGTAGATCACTAAATTTCCAATAAGTATGAAGGACTTTACTATTTTCCTTTCTTTTGCTTATTTCTCCCAAAGCCTGATTTTGTTGTGTTTTTTAAAAAAATTTTATCTCCCAAGTATATGATAAAGCCCAGTTTTGTATATTCTACTTCAAATTAATTGATCATACCCTTTTAAGTGCCTTGTCATCATTTTTCATAGTTCTCCCACCCTAGAAAAAAGAAGAAATCATTTAAAATATTTCTTGGTGTCTAAAAAAGAAAATTTCCCTAAAGATAGTAATATAATTATTTTGCTTTCTCTCTTAAGCTGATCTGAATGATGACTTGGCTTTCCCTTTATAAGCAGTCTTCCTTAACAATGATTAATTAGAAAAGGTTGTCTTTACAACCTTACAAAAGGGTCAATCTACACCGAAAAAAGCAGTCTATGACATATAATTCCTGGCAAATTATCTTTCTCTTTGGGTAATTGTTACTTTATCCTTAATCTTGTTAAAAAGTTAAAGCAGATTTGCTGTCTTATGTGCATTATATATTAACTCTAACACAGTTGAGGATTAAAAGGGCTAATTCTGTTTAAAAATTGTTTTTAAATTTACAAAAATAAATCTGGTGAGCATTTACCTAGACACTTTACTGCATAAAAGCTTTTCTTGGTTCCCTTGGACCAGATGCAGAACAATGAGTAACATTATTTATATGAAACTGTCACACTCTTGAAGTTCTAAAATAATTTATCTTTAAAATTTTTAGCCTTATACTATTTGAAAAATAAAAATCTACAGCACCATCTTCTGAAAAGGCACTTTCTAAGAACCGCCTCACTTTAAAAAATGATGTAAAAATTTAATTCAGAGTCTACCCTGAAGAACATCTTTGCTTTACTGAGACCCTAACATAGATACAACATCAGATTTTGGTTACTTCAGACATTGGTTTCAAAAAGGAAGGGAGCCCAGTGGCTGGACAGATAATCTGACAGGATTCTAATTTTGTCACACTGTTTGTTACCTGATACTTTGACAGGGTTTCTCATTGGTAAATCTCAACCCTCTGCATGAAATTTATCATCCTTCTATCTTTAATTCAAATTAAGATCTTTAACTTTCATACTTTAAGAACAAAAGATTCTTGAGATTTAATCAGTGATGTAAAACTCTAGAGTACTATTTTTGATGGGTAAAGTAAAACAAATTTCAACTAGCACTTGATATTATTAGCACAAGCCTTGACCATTGTATCTTAGTTAAAAAAATTATGCTGACATGGAAAATTATGAACTTAAGTATACTATTTTTAAAAGTAGGAAAAAATTCAAAACAGTTTTTCCCTTTGTGAGACATATACATACTTACATTAATATATATATTCCCCCTCAGCCCTTCCTAGGACTCAGCTTGGCATTCACTAATCACATTTATCATTCCTAAGATTGTTACTGATCAAAAATGTTCTTAGCATAAACAGAAATTTTTTTTAAAAAGATTTTTTTTGGAGAAAAGTCTCACTTTCTGATTTCTGTACTGATTTTTACATATCTATTCTTGGCTTATTTTTTGACTCCTATAGAATCTCAAAGTGCATTATATGACGAAATGGGAGAGAAACAGGAAAACAAAGACTCTAAATCAGGGTTATACTAGCACTCAGGAAGGCCCCACTTGATGTAAAGCCTCCCAACTATTACTATGGAAGCTTCAAGACATTCATGAATTCTCAAAAAGAATGAAAAGGACTAACACTTCATACTGATAAAAAAGCCAAAATAAAGATGCCAGACTAATGATGTCTTTGTGCAGCTTTACTAACTCATAAGAGGTAATTTAAGTAGCAAGTTACTGTTCAGGGCAACTTGTCTCTCCAACAGGAGAACATCTTAAGAGGATGAATTAAACAATCATTTAACTGAGGTTTAATGATACTGAGTGAAAATTCTGCAAAGTTGTCAGTTAAACCTCTTGGCAAAACATTAATATCAAGTTTGAAATGGGAAGACTACAAAATATTCTAGCTGTATCCAAGTGGTTTGCTTCTTGAATTTCATAAGAATCACTGCCCTTGCCAAATTCATGTCAGCCTCTGAACAGACCAAGTTCCTTGAATAACGAATGGTCTCTAATTCCTAGTCTGTAATCCATCTAAATACTTCAGATCTATTACTGGCACTCTCAGTGCTTCTGGTTCCTTTAACACTGACATCTTCTGCCAGCCATTCTTACCGAATGGCAACTCAGTTTTTATTTCCCTAGACATACCTTAAGTCTGTCATGACTCTAAGTCTGTTAGGAGGTCTGTCATACTAAAATCCATTAGAGCGTATACAAGCAAACATTAGGCAGTGCTGGGTCATAGAGAACCTAGGCTGGAAAACTATTATAGTACAGGTCTTTAGAAGGCTGGAAGTCCCCATGCTGGAAGGTAGAGATGAATCTTTATAAAGTACTCTCCAAAACACTCAGTATATTCCTACTGGAATCCCTTCTAGACTGACTTCTAGGAAGAGAAATAAATTAACAGGTTATAAACAGGAATATTTCCACAGAAGAATAGTTTTTCCAAGAAACTCATTAAAAGGTAACTATTAAGAAGAGAAAGGGCCCCTGTATTTTTGTGAAAATGTGCCAAAAACCAGTACTAAGAAGGTTGAGGTACCCTTTTCAAAACTGTAAGTCAAAACCTACATTTCTAAAACAAAGAATATCCTGATATTAAATTGAAACTAAAATGGCAGCACCCTTTGTTACCTAGATATTTCATGTCCTTATTCTTATTTAGAAAAAAAAAGGGGTCTAACACTAGCCTTGAATCCTGCTCATCTCATTGTTTAGTGCAGTAACTGTGAGACTCTACCTAAATAAATATAGCAGCTACAATATTATAAATGTATGGTCCTCAATGCCAGTAATTTGGTACTGTAATATAGTAACATGTATCTGCACTTTATAGACATAGTTGCCATCAAGAATATACATTAAACTCCCAACTCTTCTTGATATGAAAATCAATTACACTAGTTGCTGGGAATGACATTTTAAACTCCCTCTTTTAAGATACATCATAGAAAACTGCAGACCAAAATTTAGATTTCATGATATAGTTAGTGAGCAAGGGCAGGAGTAGAAAGGTCAAAAACATATTTTTTAAATAAAAAAGATATCAGAAATCCTTCACCAGAAGTGTAGTAATAATTAGAACAGATTTCAAGAAGTAGTTGTCACTTAGCCTTTTATCTTAAAATTCTAAGCACAAAGTTTCTTGTAATTAAGTTCTATATACCAATCTTTTAATGTAAAATAGATATATACTATATATATTCTTCCAAGTTAATCAACCTTAAACTAGCAATGTTGAACATGTAAGTACACTCTAAAAAAAATTAGGCAAAAGGTAAAGGTTTATATTATCTTATCTTTTTAGAGACAGGGTCTCACTGTGTCATCCAAGTTTGAGTGCAGTAGCCTGATCACAGCTCACTATAACCTTGAATTCTGGGGTTCAAGCGATCCTCCTGCCTCAGTTTCCCAAGTAGCTAGGACTACAGGCACGTGCCACCATGCCAGCTAATTCATTTATTTATATTTGTAGAGACAGGGTCTCGCTATGTTGCATAGGCTGGTCTCAAACTCCTGGCCTCAAGCAATCCTCTCACCTTGGCCTCCCAAAGCACTAGGATTATAGGCATGAGCCACTATGCCTGGCCTGTATAATATGTTTCTTCTTAAAAAAAATCCTTCCAAATAGATTTAAATTAAGGGCTTCACGCTAACACATGTGAGACTAAGCAACTAACAATCAGGTGAAGGAGTAAATAGGGAAGGGGTATCTGCAGTTGTTTCCTAATGTTTCCCGCATGAACCTGTGCAGCTCCCATGGATAAAGGTAGAGGCTTTATTCATAATAAGCAAGCACAGACCAATTAAGTTTTTACCATCTGGGATATACTACTTTCTTCTCTTGCCCACTGACTATATTCAGTGAAATTTCAGTGTTAAAGAAAACATATTTTATAGAAAATTGTTTTGGAGAGGGGAGAAAGCTGGGAGAAAAAATGTATATACTATATAAATATTACCTTTTGTAAAGCTCTTTGAAACAGTGTTGTAAATTGCATTTCAGATACTTCAAAATAATAAACATACAAAATACAGTACTTTCTTAGTTTTCTGGCAGAGGGACAAAAGATTTCATGTCTGTTGGAGGACATGGGCTCAGATCTTAGGCTCAAAATACAGTAAATTGGCAATAATAGTGGATTATAGGTAAAAGAGAAACTAAAGATCTAAATCCATTAGTTTTCATGTGCAGATGGAATTCTGGAAGGCTAACAACAATGCCCACTGGAAACAATCTGTAGTATCTATACTCTGAACCAGTGCAAAAAAAAAAAAAAAAGTCAAAATGCAGTTTTCATGAGTTACAAAGTGCAAAGCTCCCCTGAATCCAATGTTACTGATAAACTCGGTTTTGACAGCTTTATAGTACTTTTTAATATCTTAAAGTGAAATCAATAAAAACCTTCCCCACATTTCAGTGATTTATTAATTTAAAATAAAGTCCTAACTTCCTTTGTCACTATCACCTTAATTTTAAAAGGAAAGTTACACTGGTGATAAATCAGCAAAAAATGTTTTTGAAAATCATCTTACATTTTCCTGTAAATGAAAATGGGAACCTAGCCAGTAGTTCCTCAATAAACATGATCTATTTTCAAAGAATTTAAATATCTTCTAAATCTTAAGTTGTTCACTATCATTTCTTAATTCAAAGTTTAACTTTATTTCTAATATTTAAGGTCAGAATCATTTATGCAATTTCACTTTCTTCATTTTCATTATGATTTTTAAAAGATATGCTTTAAAAATAAAAATTACAAAACTTTCCTTCTGAAATTAAGGCTGTATTACTTTGCCCTTTTAAAATTATGGAGGTGCCTGTTCCTCCTATTATTTGTGGTACAGATGTCAAGCAGACACAACTTTCCTTTGAAATTGCTTATTGCACTAAAAGATAGCAAAAACAAGTTGTCAGTTCTTAAAATAAACATGATTATATTTCTATAAAAGATGTTGCCAATATGGTTCTATAATTATTAAAGCACTATTCTAATAAATATAAAAGAAAAGGAAGCTATACTTCAAAACACATACATATACGTTTATATATATACACACATATATATAAAAATATATATATGAAATCACATTAAAGTATGAGAGGCAGCAAGTAAACTATCAAAAAACAAAACAAAAAAACCTCCTACACCCCCTTCTTTCTCTACCCAATTTCAGAGGCCTCAACCCTACAGAGTTCCAATCTTAAAATATTTACCCTTTATAAAAGCTTTAAGGGATTTCCATGTATATCCTACAGAAACAGAAGACTTTATAATGTATATCACTTAGAGAGAAAGAGTTACAACTCTGACAAGGTTTTATATTTATAGCAGCTTTAACAAACTCACTAAAGAAAAAGAATAAGTTGCTACTGCTTATGTACACACTGCACAAATGGCCAATGTATGTTCACAGCGGGAAGGGGCAGACACACACTCTCACAAAAACATATATATATGTGTGTGTGTATGTGTTTATATATATATAAAATAATTTTGTTAAGATAGCAATATCAGGAGTTGAGGACTCAGAATTGTGTATGAGATAGGAGACAGGAGCAGGGTGTGCAAATTAAAAGTAGAAATATAGTTTGTCATGTTTCACATTCAAATGAACCAGTTATATGAACATCTGAAGGTCAGTGGTAGCATTAGGAGAAAAATGTAGGTGATGAACGCAAGGGAGGTACAGAGAGAAATAAAGATGGCAGTGAGGGGAGATTAAAAGGGAAAGAAAGTTCCCCAATGGAATGAATTATAAAATATATACACAGACACATATATATCTATTATCAATCCAGATCAGATATATACGCATAGGAAGTATGCATGTATATATTTAAAAAATACAGACACCTTTTACAAGAATACATGAATGCACATTAATTTTTTTGCACACTTGTGAACAATCACTTTGATTATTCATGTAGGTGTGTATATTTTAAACCATCATTTACTTTTTCTTTACTTTTTTTGCAAAGATAGTTGTGCTGCCAAGCAACTTGAGGTAAAGGCATTAAAAGGGTTAGACTACAAGAAATGAAAACAAAACAATCGCGATACTTCCTACAGGAGACCGCACAAAAAGCAGTTGGCTGGTTTCATATTGCATAATTATGCTGTGTTCCTTGATGAAGTAAACAATCTTCCTTGTAGCAACATAAAGATCAGACCCTGGCCCCCACACAGTGTTGGTTTCTGTATGGCTAGAGGTATCCCTACTCAACTGATTCCACTGGACACATACGTTGTATGTTGATTCATCTTTCAGTTCTTCCTCTCAGAGAATATACTTAGACTTTTTAAGCAAAGTACATTGTGCGTAAGGTATCTTGGTGAATCTGTACAGCCTTGGCAAGAGCTTGTGGATCTCGCCCGTTGCTTTGTCCTGAAACGTGACTTCCTTCAGCACTGTAAGAGAAGTGGCAATGAAGACAAAAACAAACTTTCTAGTCTGATGTAATAATTCTGAAGAATAATCTTTCTTGTAGAAAATTTCAAAAATATTAAAATATAGAGACTGGCATAATGAACTAACTCATGGCCAATTTTGTTTTACTTCTCCAACCTCCCAAGGGTTAATTCTGAAGCAAATCCCAGACACAGTATCATTTTGTCTCTATAGATGTATCGCTTTTATTATTACCAATAATCTTTCCTTTGAATTAATTTGGCAAACAATTAAATCACTCTATCATTCTATTATTAATGAGCCTAGACAGCATATTTCAATAGAAAACCTTCTTGGGCAGTCAGTTCTGACTATTATCACTTTTCATACAGATCACTGACTCTTCTAATAACTTGTGGAATTTTAATTCTAAGTGGCAGTACTTTATGGCAAATAGAGAGGCACATACTTACGGAGAAATGCTTAAAGAAATTTCCCAAGAAAATCCTAATATGCAGACCATATTTGGATTTGGGTGAGAATTTACATTTGTTATGCTTTTATATTACCTGTCATGTTCTTTGTCCACGAGATGATATCTGGCTCTGAATGCCACCAGGTGAGCATAATACGCTGGTGCAGGTATAGACACAGATCGTGTACAGCGTACGTAAGTGTGGCAGAGCTGGTAAGTTAGCAGCTGAAGTTCATCTGCAGTAAAGCAGTTATCATCCCATAAAACATGATAGTGTGAAGGACGGCTGGTACCCTATACAGAGAAGGCAATGGCATATTCCGTTGATCTTTAAATTTTTAAATATATATTCGGTACAGACTAAGTTATGTAAAAAATAGCTTTTTACATTAGTAAAACATATTCTATTCCAATAATCAATTAAAGAAATTTAGTTGATTCTGCTTATATACTGAAAAGGAGCGAAAGCAGGGACTCAAACAGATGCTTAAAAGGTGTCTATGTTCAAAGCAGCATTATGCATAATAACCAAATTAGGGGAGCAACTCAAGTGTCCCTCCATGGATGAGTGGATAAATAAAATGTTGTATTTACACACAATGGAATACTATTCAGCCTGAAAAAGAAAATTTTGACACATACTACAACATGGATGAACCTTGAAGACATTATGCTAAGTGAAATAAACCAGGCACAAAAGGCCAAATATTGTATGACTGCATGGGAATTTTATCTCAAAATACAATATGGAGCTGGGGAATGGGACTGAGCTGTAAACATTAGTAAAATAACTGAAAGTGTTAAGAAGTTATGGGATTTGGCCAATATGTCGTTAAAGGACCTGTTACCGGTAAAAGTTAAAAGTAGTGATTGAATGACTGGGAAAAAACTTCAGCCAGGCTAGGTGGCTCATGCCTTCAATTCTAGCACTTTTGGAGGCTGAGGAGGGAGGATCGCTTGAGGACAGTAGTTAGAAACCAGTCTGGGCAACACAGTGAGATCCAATCTCTACAAAAAATTAAAAAAAATTATCTGGGCATGGTGGTATGTGCCTGTAGTCCTAAGCTACTCGGGAGGCTGAGGAAGATCACGTGAGTCCAGGAGTTTGAGGTTGCAGTGAGCTATCATCTCACCACGGCACTCTAGCCCAGATGACAGAGTGAGACTCCATCTCAAAGCAAAAACAAAAACAAACCAACCAATTTATATGGTTAGAAATGACTGGGGTTTTAATTTTAGTTAGTAAAAAACAGGAGTCCTATTTTGATCTCAGAGAAGTTTGAAAATTCAAATAAAGCTGGGAAGGTATGTAAAGAACAGTCTTTAGTCACTGTAAAATATTCTGGTTATTTGCTCACTGCAGCAGAAATTTCAAATTGGTGTCCCAAAGGAAAACTGTTCCCTAAAGTTTCTGGTTAGATATGCTGGAGAAATATTTCTATCTTGAAGATTCATAATGATCATTTGCATATCAACAGTCTTCAAAAGTTCTAGAATAAAAAACCTATTGAAAAGCATTTCCAAAACTTATTTGAACAGATAATCTTTTCTTTTATTTTCTGATATATTTATTAAAAAGTCACAGTAGGCCAGGTGTGGTGGCTCATGCTTATAATCCTAACAGTTTGGGAGGCTGAGGTGGGAGGATCGCTTGAGCCCAGGAGTTTGAGG
The DNA here is from genome assembly GCA_963574435.1 of Cheirogaleus major. Classification (NCBI taxonomy): domain Eukaryota; kingdom Metazoa; phylum Chordata; class Mammalia; order Primates; family Cheirogaleidae; genus Cheirogaleus; species Cheirogaleus major. The sequence goes on from CAUYPO010148033.1 coordinate 11,882, forward strand.
TTGCAGTGAGCTATGATGATAACACTGTACTCTAGCCTAGGCAACAGAGTGAGACGCTGTCTTAAAAAAAAAAAAAAAAAAAAAAAGTCACAGTAGTAGAGTTTCTTAGAAAATATGGGGGAAAACATTAGGTGTGAGGAAAACACAGATGTGAGCCACCGCACCGGGCCTATTCTTTGTCTTTTTGACAATAGCCATTCTAACTGGGGTGAGATGATATCTCATTATGTTTTTTTTTCTTTTTTTAAAGACAAGGTCTTGCTCTGTCACATGGGTTAGAATGCAGTGATGTCATCATAGCTCACTGCAACCCTAAACTCCTGGGCTCAAGTGATACTCCTGTCTCAGCCTCCCGAGTAGCTGACATGACAGGTGCATGCCATCATGCCCAACTAATTTTTCTATTTTTTGTAGAGACGGGGTCTTGCTCTTACTCAGGCTGGTCTTTAAACTCCTGGCCAAAAGCGATCCTCCCGTCTCAGCCTCCCAAAGTGCTAGGATAATAGGCGTGAGGCACCGTGCCCAGCCTCACTGTAGTTTTGATTTGCATTTCCCTGATTAGTGAGTGATACTGAACATTTTTTCATAAATCTGTTGGTCATCTGTATGTCTTCTTTTGAAACATGTCTATTCAGCTTATTTGTCCATTTTTTAATCAAATTATTTGTCCTTTTCCTGTTAAGTTCCTTGTATATCCTGGCTATTAATCACTTGTCAAATGAATAGTTTGCAAATATTTTCTCCCATTCTTTAGGTTGTTTCTTCGTGCTGTTGATTGGTTTGAGGTCTTTTCAATAAAATATTTGCCTAGACCAATGTCCTAAAGAATTTCCCCTATGTTTTCTTCTAGTAGTTTCATAGTTTTGGGTCTTTGTTTTTTCTGTTGCCCAGGCTGGAGTGCAGAAGCATGATCATAGCCCATTTTAACCATCAACTCCTAGGCTCAAGTGATCCTCCTGCCTCAGACTTCCGAGTAGCTGGGACTACAGGTGTGTACCACCACGTCTGGCTAATTGTTACAATATTTTTGGAGAGATAGGGGTCTTGCTACATTATGCCTAGGCTGGGCTCAAAATCCTGGCCTCAAACGATCCTCCTGCCTCAGCCTCCCTAAATGCTGGGATTAGAGGCATGAGCCACCATGCCTGGCCTGGGTTGATTTTTATATATGGTGAGAGATAGGGGTCTAGTTTCATTTTTCTGCATATGGATATTCAGTTTTTCCAACACCATTTATTGAAGAGACTGTCCCTTCCCCAATGAATGTTCTTGGTACCTTTTGTTGAAAACCAGTTGGCTGTAAATACATGGATGTATATCTGGGTTCTTTATTCTATTCCATTGGTCTGTGAGTCTGTTTTATGCAATCAACATGCTGTTTTGGTTACTATAGCTTTGTAGTATATTTTGAAGTCTGGTAGCATGATGCCTCTAGCTTTGTTCTTTTTGATTGAAACTGCTTTGGCTATTTGGGTTTTTTTTTGCAACTCCATACATATTTTAGGATTGTTTTTTTCTATTTCTGTGAAGAATGTCATTGGTATTTTGATAGAAACTGCACTGAATCTGAAGTGTGCTTTTGGTAGTATAGTATTTTCACAATATTAATTCTTTCATTTCATGAAGAGAAGAACATGGGACATGGGATATCTTTCCATTTGTTTGTGTCCTCTTCAATTTCTTTCATCAGTGTGTTATAGTTTTCTTTGTAGAGATCTTTTACCTCCTTGGTTAAGTTTATTCCTAGGTGGGGTTTTTTTTTTTGAGACAGAGTCTCTAGCCCAGGCTAGAGTGCTGTGGCGTCAGCCTAGCTCACAGCAACCTCAAACTCTTGGGCTCAAGCAATCCTACTGCCTCAGCCTCCTGAGTAGCTGGGACTACAGGTATGTACCACCATGCCTGGCTAATTTTATATATATATGTATTTAGTTGTCCAGCTAATTTCTATTTTTTTAGTAGAAACGGGGTCTCACTCTTGCTCAGGCTGGTCTCGAACTCCTGAGCTCAAACAATCCTCCTGCCTCGGCCTCCCAGAATGCTAGGATTACAGGCGTGAGCCACCACGCCCGGCCTTTTTTTTTGGTAGCTATTGTAAATGATGTTGCTTCCTTGATTTCTATTTCTGCTAGCTCATTGTTGGTGTACAGAAACACTACTAATTTTCTCCAGCTCATGGTGTAGGTGAAAAAAACCCACACAACTAATTTTTATATGTTGATTTTGTATTCTGTTACTTTACTGAATTTATCAGTTTTAAAAGTTTTTTGGTGAAGTATTTAGGGTTTTCTATACATAAGATCAGGTTGTCTAAAAACAGGGACAATCTGACTTTTTCCTTTCCAAGTTGGATGCCCTTTATTTCTTTCTCTTGTCTAACTGCTCTGACTAGGACTTCTAGTACTATGTTAAAAAAGAAGTGAAAGTGGGCATGCTTGTCTTGTTCCAGATGTTAGAGGAAAAGCTTTCAGCTTTTTCCCATCCAGTGTGCTGTTGGCTATGGGTTTGTCATTTATGTCCTTTCCTTCTACACCTAACTTGTTGAGAGTTTTTATCATGAAGGGATATTCGATTTTATCAAATGCTTTTTCTGCATCTATTAAGACGATCATATGGTTTTTGTCCTTCATTCTGACCATGTTTATTTTAAAATTTATTTATTTATTTTTAGAGACAGGGTCTCACTGTGTCACCCAGGCTGGAGTGCAGTGGCATGATCATCACTTACTGCAGCCCTGAACTCCTGGGTTCAAACAATTCTTTTGTCTCAGCCTCCCTTGTAGCTGGGATTACAAGTGTGAACCACTGTACCTGGTGCACATTTATTGATTTCCATGTCGAATCATCCCCAGGTTGAATCCCACTTGATCATGGTGAGTTGTCTTTTAAATTTGCCTCTGGATTCAGTTTGCTAGTATTTTGTTAAGGATTTTTGTGTCTATGTTCATTAGGGCTATTGGCCTATAGCTTTTGTGTGTGTGTGTGTGTGTGTGTGTCCTTGTCTACTTTGTTATCAGGGTAATACTGGCCTTGGAGAATGAGTTTGGAAGAATTCCCTCCTCTTCAATTATCTGGAAGAGGTTGAGAAGAACTGATATTACTTCTTTAAATGTTTGGTAGAATTTATCAATAAAGCCATTGGGTCCTGAGCTTTGCTTTGACAGGAGATTTTTGACAGATTCAATCTAGTTATTCGTAACTGATCTGTATAGGCTTTCTATTTCTTCTTGGTTTGATCTTGGTAGGTGGTACATATCCAGGAATTTATGCATTTCCACTAGGTTTTCTAATTTGCTGGCATATAGTTATTTGTAATAATCTCTAATGATCCTTTGTATTTCTGTGGTATCAGTTGTAATGTCTCCTTATTAGTTTCTGATTTTATTTATTTGGGTCTTTTCTCTTTTTTCTTGGTTAATCTGGCTAAAGGTTTGTCAATTTTATCTTTTCAAAAAACCAAATTTCCATTTCATCGATCTTTTGTATTTTTTTTTTAGTCTCAATTTTATTTATTTCCTCTCTAGCCTTTATTTTTTCCTTCTAGTAATTTGGGGTTTGGTTTGTTCTTGCTTTTCTAGTTCCTTATGATGCACTGTTTGGTTGTTTATTTGAAATCTTTCTACTTTTTTGATATAGGTGTTTATTGGTATAAACTTCCCTCTTACTACTGCTTTTGCTGTATCCCATGGATTTTGGCATGCTGTGTTTCTATTTTAATTTATTTCAAGAAATTTTAAAATTTCCTTCTTGATTTCATTGACCCACTGGTTGTTCAGGTACATGTTGTTTAATTTCCATGTATTTACATGCTTTAGAAAGTTCCTCTTGTTATTGATTTCTAGTTTTATTCCATGTGGTCAGAAAAAATACTTGATTTGATTTCAATTCTTTTAAATTTGTTGAGACTTGTTTTGTTGCCTAACATGTGGTCTATCCTGGAGAATGTTCTATGTGTTGATGGAAAGAATGTGAAATCCGCAGCTGTTGGATGAAATGTTCTGTAAATGTCTGTTAGGTCCAATTGGTCTAAAGTGCAGTTTAGGCCGGGCGTGGTGGCTCACGCCTGTAATCCTAGCACTCTGGGAGGCCGAGGTGGGCGGATCGTTTGAGCTCAGGAGTTCGAAACCAGCCTGAGCAAGAGCGAGACCCCATCTCTACTAAAAATGGAAAGAAATTAATTGGCCA
>CAUYPO010148034.1:0-13788 GCA_963574435.1 Cheirogaleus major
TAGTCCCAGCTACTCGGGAGGCTGAGGCAGAAGGATCGCCTGACCCCAGGAGTTTGAGGTTGCTGTGAGCGAAGCTGACGCCACGGCACTCTAGCTCAGGCAACAGAGTGAGACTCTGTCTCAAAAAAAAAAAAAAAAAAAGAGCAGAGAGGAAAAGAATAAGGTAGAAATGAGGACTGGCGTTGGTGGGTGTGAGCCAAGGAAGGGGGTCTGTTAGGCTGTGGCTGGCAGGTTGGGTAAGCCTGGCTCGCAGGCTACTGCAGGCCAGGGCTCTTGGGCTGCTTTGGGGAATAAAGGCACCGGCACAGCCAAGGGGCTGGGTTGGCACCAGGCCAGGTGCTGACCCGCCCGCTGAGTCACCCTTCTCAGCCCGGCTCCTGCTCTGATGCCAGATATGGAAGCCAGGGCCACCGCAGGCCTGTTTGGGCCTGGTTGCTGGGAGCAACATGCAAAGCCCAGAGGGAGAGGCCTCCATTTCCTCTCCTGGCCTGGGGGAGAGGCAAGAGGGACAGACAGCTAGACTGAGACTAAAAATAAGAAGTGGGAGGGGAAGACAGACAAGAGGGTGTGGGGGAGCAGGCCCCGCCCTGCAGGGACTCCTTCAGACCCACCCCAGTCCCCTGTAGCCCTGCCTCACCAGCCCTGGGAGTTCCCCATCGCTAGGCGGCGACACAAAGAGAAGGCAAGAGGAGGCAAGAAAGCAAAAGTCTCTGAGTGCCTGGGCTTCTCCTGCCTCAAGGAAGGGTGCCCCCTGTGGCTCGGAAGGGCAGGTGGCAGGGAGTCCCTGCCCTCAAGGCAACTGCTCTCCTGCATCCTCCTGGGCATTGAGACCTCCGCCCAGGCTGACTTCCTGCCATGGATGGGGTGTCTCCTGCTGCCACCCCAAGCCTGCCTGCATGTTCCTACCATCCCTCCTTTTGTTCCAGCGACTCCTCCCACTGCAGTATATCCTCCTTCTGTCCCTCCCTCCATTTTCCAAATACACCCCACACTCCCCCCTTAAGCCCCTCTGCCCTGGCCTGCTACTTTCAGCCAGTGTTTTACCTGTTGGGCCTCGGGGCTTTTCCTGCATGCCCACAAACGCCCTGGGACTAGGCGGTTCATGTGCCATGTGCTCAAGGCTTCTAGAGGGACTTCCTCCAGGACCAACTCCTGTACTTTTATATACCAAGGCCTGGAGAAGGGGAGGCGTGGGCACTAAAAACCTGCCCACCAGGTCACTTGAGGACACTCACAGTAGACTGGGACAGAACACAGAAAATGGCATGATGCACACAGGCGGTGCAGACAGTAACACAGAGAGACCCAGTAAGACAGCCCGGGAGATGTGTCGACCTCTGCCTCACATGCTGGGAGGTAGACCAGTCAGCGAGTAACACAGAGCCCTAGTGAAACCGTCACTCCCACCTGCCCTAGAACATCGCACACGCCCCCGCAACTATGTGTGCAGCAAGCCATGAGGTCTGACAGCCTCCCACTCCCCAAAGTAACCACTGCTTGGTTTATTGGCTAGTCTGTGGGTTTGCAACCACTTTCGGGTAAGGGCAGGATGTGGGTAGACTGGGACAACTGGCTTCCCCTCCCTGGCATTCAAGGCACCATCGCTCTCTGGAAAGAAGACCTTGAAGAGAGAAGTGAGGGAGGCAGGTGTTCCAGGGACTGAGAAGCCTCCTGAGCCTTCCCCAAACCCCACCCTATTAAGTTCTAAGTGTCTTACACCTGGGAATCCCACAGTAGGTGCCCCAGTAGGGACCACCCCTGGCCTCCCCACACAGGCACATGCACCCACATCAGGCATGGCTCTGCTGGAACACGCCTCGCTTGGGCGTGACACCTGCCAAACATGCCCGGGGTTCCGGGCCCCTCAGATCCCCTTCCAGAGCCGCCAATCTCCCAGCTGTCCTCCCCCAAGACAAAGGCAGGTCTTAATTCCAAGCAGAGGGAGGTGCTGGGGTAGGGGCACTGGTGCTGAGAGGGGGATAGGAGCCTGTTGACATGTTCAGACCCAACTCTGGCAGAAGCGCTGGGCCTGGCAGGGGGCCAGGCCTGAGTCACAGCTGCTGGGTGCATCAACGTGGCATTGTACAGAGGCAGGAGAAGCCTGGGGCCAGAGGCCAGAGCACTCAGGATCCAGCACAACAAGCGACTGGTTTCCTCACCAGCCACCCCCTGCAAGGTCTCCTGCCAAACTCCACTTTATTTCTTACTGGCTTATCTCTCCAGAAGTCATTCCTATGTTGTCAAAGAATGCAGGGGTGGGGCCTGGGACAGACCAAAAGAAGTAGGGGCGTGGAGAGGGGAGGGATGGTCTAATAAGAAGAAGGTAGAATGTCCCGAGGGGGGAAGGGAAGGAGGTCACTGGCCAAAGGAAGGGACATTTAGGGGAACCCCACAAGAAGTCAAATCAGCAGTCCCTTAACCCTCCATCTGGTGGCGCATAGTAATTAACCCTGACAACACCCGGATAGAGCAGGAGCCACACCCCAAGGTCAGGAAAGGAAGTCGGGGAGGACCTAGGAGTTCTGGTCCCACTGCATTCCAGCTCTAGCCTAGGAAAATGCAACTCTCTCCCCCAGCCAGCAGAGGGTGGCAGCGTTAGGGCTTCAGGAAGAAGGGGGCGTCTTGGCAGTCCCAAATAGCTCCCTTTCAACTGCCCAGAAACTAGACCCCTTGAAATGATGAGTCCCTAGCTCCCCTGAGCCAGCCCTAAAAGGACTCATGTGTCCTGCCACCCCCCCTTCTATTTGTCTGCCACTAAATTCAGATCACGGTCCCTGGTGCTGCAACTTGAATATAGTTCTTAAGAAAAGGCCACTCCTCAGCCACTTCTTCCCTGACTGGACAGGCTTAGGGTCTCCTGTCCATTCTCCATTCTACCCTCTACCGTGACTCAGCTCCCCTGCCGGGCCCGGGATCCCAGCCAGAATTATTCCTGGCTTCAGCAGGCCGGCGGGATTCTGGCTTCCTCTCTTACAACTGGGTGGGGGGTGGGGGGACCAGGGAGGCCTCCCCTTCCCAAACTCTGTCCCCTTCCTTAAGGGATTGCTAAAGGCAATTTACCAATTGTAAGACCTTCTCATAGCCCAGCCTCAGGCTGGAGGAGCCAGTATGGGTGCAGGAACAGTGGAAGGTGGGCAGTTCAAGGTCATTGTGCACCTCCCCCTGGCTCCAGGCACATGCTGTCTAATCCTGCCCAGCTCTCAGGTAACAGTCCTGCCTTTCCTTCTAGCCCCCAACATAGGTCAGTGGGAGTCATTTCTGTGCTGACTCTTCTTTTCCTACTACATGATACAGCCCTTTCCACTGTCATGAAGGGAGAGAGGCCCTGAAAACCAATTGTCCTTTTCTACTGGCAACAAAAACAAAGCATACACCAGGAGGGTAATGTCAAAATATTTAACCATTTCTAACAAAGTTTCTTTGAGAAATAGAGAAGTGTGTTAGTATTTTTAATCTCACAGTTTATGGGAAATATTTATATTGAGAATAGCATGCATTGGCTATTAACTCTATTCACATCAATTATATTTGATTTTACTATTAACAGCTTGGTATTTTAGAGGTCTGTTTTCTTACTTTGTGGGTCATTGTACTACTTTGGAACATAAGGGTTCCCGGGAGATTTTCTACTCTAACCCCTTTCTTTTACAGCTAGGGAAATCCAGACTAGGGAGGTGATTTGCTCAAGGTCACACAGCAATTTAGTGGCAGGGCCAACCTAGAACTAAGAACACCAAAGGCCAGGGCTGTTTCCACTTCCTTACACTACCTGTCACTTTTTTGATGGGCCAACTTGCCTCTTATTAAGGGATAAGAAACCTGCAATCTCCCCAGAGATCTCCAGGCTTAGCCTGTGTCACCCTTGGTACACTGGGGCCAAGGAGGTAAGAATGGGATGAACCCTGCCTTAGTGTCAGTTCTCTGAACAACACTTGGTCCTGGCTATTGCAGCTGCTAGAAGTGGTGAGGCGCTGGAGAGGAGGGAGGCAAGGGGGAGGAGAGCAGCAGGCACAGTTGGTAGGGGAAGGTGTCTCCTACCAGTTGTCCCCCCAGCTGTCCCTGGCTTCAGCCCTGACACTGAGCCACTGTATCACTGGGGGTGGGACTGGGAGTGGGAACAATGGGCACATCCCATGTAAGTCTCAGATTCCTGGAGGCCAGGGGAAGTGCCAACCAAGGCATCGATAGTGGGAAGGCAATAGGGGCTCCTAGTGAGGAATTATTCTCTCTGTTTCTCTTGGGCCCCTTAAATACTCCTCAGCCCCTGGGTTTAGCTGCACCTTCTTTCCCTTTGATTCAGAATGTGGACTTGGGTGAGGGGATTGGAGAGATAACATCAGGAGATAACTCTTAGGTAAAGCCTAGGGCTGAGGCATCCTCAAAGGCCACCATCCCCATTAACCAAACGGCTCTGCCAAAGGGCATAGCCTCCTTCGGATGCAGGTAGACAATTCCCATGAGAAGTCTCAAGACATGGGCTGGGTGCAGTGGCTCACACCTGTAATCCTAGCACTCTGGGAGGCCAAGGCGGGAGGATTGCTTGAGTTCAGGAGTTCGAGACCAGCCTGAGCAAGAGCGAGACCCCATCTCTACTATAAATAGAAAGAAATTAGCCAAACAACTAAAAATAGAAAAAATTAGCTGGGCATGGTGGCACGTGCCTGTAGTCCCAGCTACTCGGGAGGCTGAGGCAGGAGGATCGCTTGAGCCCAGGAGTTTGAGGTTGTTGTGAGCTAGGCTGACGCCACAGCACTTTAGCCCAGGCAACACAGTGAGACTCTGTCTCAAAAAAAAAAAGTCTCAAGACATGAATCACCATCCTCCCGGAGCTCTGATCCCAGAGCTCTCATGATCTATGTGGCCTGGCAGGGACCTGGGTCTTTCCAGGTACAGGATGGAGCAAATGCTATTTACCATATGTTTACAGGCCCTAGCAGGACAGCAGAGTGTTAAGGTCACTGGCCCCAAGGCACAATCTCCAGGGGCTAGGAGTGCGCCTCAGCCACTACACCTCACCTCACCCTTTAGATCCTCCAACCTGTCCCCTATGCTAAAGAAGTGAGGTTTAATGGTAAGAGTACCTACCTGGAAGTCAGAAGGCCTATGTTCAAGTCCTGACCTAACACCCCCTTGCTATGTGACATGGGACGATGCCTGTGCTCAAGTCCTGCCCCATCATCCCCTTTACCTTTCTCATCCTGATCAGAGCCTGCATCTCCCCGCCTGTCCGCACTGGGCTGCGTGAGGCGCACTGGGCTGCGTGAGGCGGGTAATCCAGGAAGTTGTCGAGCACCGGGGCCTCCTTGGAGTGGAAGAAGCGCTTCTGCTTTGTGGGCTTGGGATCTCCCCACTTCTGACTCAGCCTTCCTCCATCAGTTTCGCATGGGAAGGCATAGACTCAGGCGCCATCCTGCAGCCCAAGCCCATAACTCTGGACTCAACCCTGGATTCTAATTACCTGTGCATATCACCTGTCCAGAGCCCTGGTTCCAGATACCACCAGAGGTTCTTTTTTGTTTGTCTATTTGTTTGTTTGTTTGTTTGTTTTGGAGACAGAGTCTTGCTCTGTCACCCTGGCATCATCATAGCTCACTGCAACCTCAAACACCTGGGCTCAAGCGATGTGCCTGCCTCAGCCTCCTGAGTAGCTGGAATTACAGGCATGCACCACCACACCCCACTAATTTTTCCTGTTTTCAGTAGAGACAGGGTCTTGCTCTTGCTCAGGCTGATTTTGAACTCCTGAGCTCAAGCGATCCTCCTGTCTCGGCCTCCCAGAGTGCTAGGATTACAGGTATGAGCCACCACGCCCAGCCTCCACCAGAGGTTCTAAGGAAGGAGGCAGGAATGGGAGCCCAGGATGTAGTGGGGAGGAGGGTAGAAGATGCAGACATTCAGGCCCCCATCCCTCTCTTTAAGACATCTGTTGTCTCCACCCTGTCTCCTGCTGTCTCATGTAAAGCCATTAGGGTGGAAAGGAGGGGGGCAGCATTTGAATCATCCACCCAGCTGTCCTGCCTGGGGTGGGGCCTGGCTCCAAACCTAGACCCCAGATGGAACTTCTCCAGTGCTTTCAACCTTCCTATTCGCCCTGAACTTAGGTGTCTAAACCCCTTGGCCTTCAGGGGAGAGAGAGATGAGCGAAAAAGTGTGAGTTGGGGGAAGGGATTTCTTCTTGGAACCTGTAACAACCCAAAAAGTGGGAGCCTGGTTGTAGTTGAGGTACCCAGGTTGGGCCAAGGATTGTCACAGGGTCTTACAGATAGCTCTGCACCTCAACTCTAAGCCTGGCCCTGAACTCTGAACTCTAATTAAACATTAAACCAGAGAATACCTTCTCTCCAGGCTTTGGTGGGAGGGGTTGGGATAATGCCTTTCTTCCTCTCCCAAACTTTTCGTTCTATCTTCACCTCACCCTGAGCACAGCAGACACAAAAGAGAACAACCAATCCTAATTCCTCCTACTGTGGACACAGAGGGGAGATACAGTCTGAGTCCCCTTTGTCTTCACTCCACCTCCCTTCAGCCTGGGACCCAGGTGTGCAAACCCACCCGGCTTTTCCGGAAGCCCAGCCTCCCCAGCCAGGATTGGTGGGGGAGAACAGAGGCAGGTGGCTAAATATAACAAGTACACACAACTCCCCCGCCCCTGCCCCATGTGCGTGCGCACACACCCGCCTAGTGTCCCAGGCCTGGACAGCTGCACCAAGAGGCAGAGGAGACAGACTGGTGTGAGCAAGGGACTATAGAATCCACTTTTCCTGTTCTCTGATCAGTGTTTTCACCAGATCTGCTACGAATGTCCTTCACAGCACTCTGCAAAGGGGGCTTTGGTAATTGAGTGGACTAGTTTAGGACACAACTAATTCTCTGGGGCTCCCTAGCTTGCTTCTTATCTGTCTTGCTAAGTTATTTGTATCACTAGTAGAAAAAAGACAGGCATGATCCCTTTCAACAGAAATGAAGGTAGATCCTGTCTCCCACACAACTTCCATGGACTCTTCAGAAGGGTGATGGATCTCCCACACTTGCCACACCTGGGGCTGGGGGCTAGCGACCCCCAGAATACGCAGAGGGGTTCAGAGAAGAACGTGAGTTTGGAGTAGATGATTAAAAGGAGAGAAGGAGGGGAAGTGAAAGCACTAGCCCTTTAGGGATCTTCAAGCACCTTAGTGCTCTTTGGCTTGGGTTTTCATAGAGGAAAGGGGAGCAGGGAGAAGGAGACCAAATTCTTGGAGGACTGGAAGAAGAGGGCCTAAACTTCCAGGCTCCCAAAGGGTTTTTTTAGAAAAGAAGGTGGAGCTGAGTAGGGTGGGGTAGGGTGGGGCAGGGATGGGTGAAGTAGGAGTGGCCTGAAGCTTCCAACGGCTGGATTTCAAAAATGTCACTGTATTCCAGCATTTTAATAAGGCAACGATCAAAACGTCAGCAGCCGAGAGGATGGGCCAGAGCAAAGATTGCTCTGGTTTGGCTGGGAAAATGAAAACGGCTCACCCTGAGGAGGGCAAGAGAGGGAAGGGCAGAGCCCCCAAACCTCGAAGACACCAGGCAGAAGGCCAAGAGAGGGGTGCTGCCAGACCTGGACATAACACAACTTCCTGTGCCAGGAGCCTCTGCCCTCTGTCTCCCTCCCTCCCTTGCATTCCTGGGCCAAGGGCTGTGGGAGCTGCGGGGGAGCCAATCTCCTGGAGCTGTTTTGGTGGGCCTGTCAGAGAGCCCAGGAAAGGTCCCAGACACAGAGGGAGTGAGGCAGCGCTTCCCAACTCTGAGAAAGAAACCCGGGAAAGGTCATGCCAAGGGGCCACCACTCATGCCCCTGGAAGGGGAAAAAGGGGTCGCTCTGTGCCTTCATGGCCTCCCTCCAGCACCACTGGACAGATGCCAGCTTGGTAGCTCTGTCTCTGTGAACATCATGTGTTTAGAGCCAGCCTAGGCAAAGCTGGCACAATGCCAAGCCTGCCAAGAAAGTCCTAATAGGACCCTTTCACCCATTCCCATCTGTCCTGGGTGCCCAGGGTTCTTAGACCTGGCAGGGCCAGTTCTGCTTTGCTCAACACCCTCCCGCAGGCTCTAAATGGCTGGCAAATGCCATCCTAATCGAATGCGGGCCTGCTGCCAGCCCCTACTTGGCCCCGATGCCCCCACCATTCCTTATATACTCCCACCCACTCCAGAGACCCCTCCCCTCTCTGTCCTGTCTTGACAATTTCCCTTGGCACTGCCAGTTACCCGTCGCCGGGGGCAGTTCCGGGGAGGGAGGAGACTATATGGCAAAAGTTATCAGCCGTCCGGGGCCCTCCCGCTCCCTTCCTAAAGCCGGCCAGGGGCGCCGGATCTGCCGCCCTCTCCGCTCCCGGCCGGCACGCTGCCACCTGGGCGCACTCACCGCGCTTTGAGCTCCTTAAACTCCTCACGCACTTTGCTCAGCTCCAGCTGCAGGCGAGCGCGCTCCTTGGCCACCGAGTCGAGGGTCTTGCGGGCATCCCCGAGCTCAGCCTCGTAGGCGGCCTTGATGCCGGACACCTCGCGGCTGACCACCTCTTCAGACTCGGTGATGCGAAGACGCAGCCCTGCATTCTCCGTCTCCAGCGAGCGCACACGATCGATGTAGACCGCCAAGCGGTCATTGAGCTCCTGCAGGTCCTCCTTCTCCTGCAGTCGGGTGATGCGGGTGGGCGACAGCGGGGTGGAGCTGGCCTGCGCCCCGCTGCGGGTGGCGCGCCGCTGGGACGGGGTCTCCATGGCCGGCAGGGTGGCAGCGCTGCCCGCGGGGCAGGGGTCCCGGAAAGGGCGCGGAGCTCGGGCCGAAGGACAGAGACTGCTCGGGGTCGGAGTGCGCCGGCCGGCTGGCTCTCGGCTTGCTCCTGGCAGGCGTGGGGATCTGGGCCGGGCGCTGTCAGACCTCGGGATCTGGGTTGGCTAGTGTAGATGCGGCGCTCCCGCGAACACTCTGAGTCACCGGCGCCGGGGCAAAGGCTCTAATAGGACCTCCTCTAAAGGGAGGAGGGGCCACTGCTCTTAAAGGGGCAGTCGCTTATCCATAAGGGTGGGGGCGAGAGCGGTGAGGAGGGGCAAGGATCGCCGGGCTGTGGCAGCGTCCGGCCCCACCCACTCCAGCGCACCCCAGTCTGCCCGAGGTTTGCTGAAGCTTCCCTTGTCTTATTTCGTGCCTGCTCAGCGCTCTCAGCTCCAAGCTTGTCCCGACAGCCTCAGGCCTTCTGGGGTAGAGGGCAGAGCCAAAGGGTGAGAGTGGGTGGGCAAAGCGGGGAAATAAAGAGGGAAGTGGGTGCAAAGCAAGGGAGGGGGCCAGGCGGGCAGAGCTGGAGAGCCAGGAAAGTGGGGGGAGGGCTGAATCTGGTGCCCATCAGTGTGACTCACCCTCCTTCCACCGCTGGCTCCCCATTCCCTCCCAGTAGTAATAGTGAGTCACCCCTACCCCCCTCAACATGTGGGCAGCCCATTCAAAGCTGCATCTCTGTATGCCAGGGGTGGGGTGGAGAAGGAATGCCTGGGTTCCCTGGGGGGCAGTGAAGTTCTGGAACCTGAGTTCCTTTATGCCCTCAATTTTGGGGCAGGAATCAGGGGTTTGGGGTCCCTTTCTTCCTATCTTCTGCCCAAGTTTATCTCCCTTCAAAACCAAGCATTAGGTCTTAGGCCCAAGCAACAAGCTGCAGTTACCCAAAGCAGACCAAGAATAGGACCCAGGCACTGCCCCCTCCCTTCTCCTGCCCCCATCCTTTGGACCCAAGCAGTTGGAAAAAGAGACTGCCTGGGTTCCTCCTAGGTTCCTCCCCCTTCAGTCCCTTTCTACTGCTTACCCACCCAGTCAACTTATTTTTTTTTTCCCAGAACTGTACTTATTTTATTTTAATGGATAATTTAAAACAGATACCAGAGCTGTGTGTGCATTCACCACGTTGCCAGGACACCAGAGCCCAGATTTTTGTGGTTCCCAGAGGGGCCTGAATGGGGGAGCAGGGCTGGGCGCTGGACAGCCAATGTTGGGTCTATCTGTTTTCAGCCAGAAAGGGAATAGTGAGGGTCAAGAACAGCAAACACGCCACAGCCTTGCTGGCTGCACAGGCCAGCATCACACGAATCTCTACTTTCCTCTCTGGCCAGGTCTGCTTTGCAATGGGCTCAGGGAGGAGCCAAGCCCTCTCACAAAACAGGATCACCCAAGTTCCCAGTCTTCCCTACCCCAGGCTCTGGAGCCTCTGTCTTCAGGCCTCACCAAGGACCCGTTTGATGGCCTCCCACTCCCCTCCCTTAATCTTGGCCCTGGCCCCACCAGCCACTCATCTGTTCTAAGAAGTGACAGTGATGAGCTTCCAGGCCCCATCCGCTTGCATGCCCTGCCTCAGTGCCTCCTACAGCTTTGTCTGATGAGGAACCAGGGAAATTAAATTATGTTGCTAACTCCTACAGCTCCAGGATATCAGGGCTTCTCTTAAACACAAGGGAAGCAGGGCTGGACAGGTCCTCGGTTCTGGAGCTACGCCTCAGCGTGGACAAGGGGCTGGAGTGGGATTAAGGCAGGAACTTTGGGTATTTAGGAAGGGGAACTAGGGAAGGTCTCATCTCTGTGCAGGTGACTGGGCAGGGTGGTGAGCATCCAGGACGCTCTCAGGTGGAGGGGACCCAGGGTATGGCTTTTCTCCCCCAGGCATGGCACCCACCCTCAGCTTGCAGACAAAACAAAATGTCTTGTTCTGCTTCTCCCCCTTAAGTTCCCCAAACCAGAAGCAGAGGTGGGATGGGTGAGCCAAAAACGTGAAGGATAGAGCTCATGCTGTTCCCGCTGCCTCAGCCCTCTTCCTGGCTTCCCCCCTCTGCCCCACCCGGCTGCCTGGCCTGGCTTCCCCTCTGGGCTGGGGAAGCAAAACCACACTTAACCCTTCCTATCTTAGACCTTTCCATCTTTGGGGACAAGGTGCTGAAGAAAGGAAGAGAGTTTTTACTCCAAATTTCACTCTGAGCTCTTTCTGAAGGGTCCCCACCACCACCATCAAAATGGCCTCAATACTAAATCTGAACTTCAAAATGGGCCTTTATCCTGAATATTCAGTCCTGACTCTGGACCCTAAATGCCATAAGTCTGCTCTCCCTATGCCAGGACAGAGATCACCAACCCCAGAAGAAGCAGGAGAGAGTAGGGAAGGCCAGGTTCGGAGGAGCTGGGCCTCCTGGGGTTGGGGGAAGTTGTGACTCAGGGGTGACCAGCTTCTAATCCTGCTTCTTACTTGCTGTGTGATGCTAGATCTGCTACTGAATTCTCTGGACCTCAGTTTCCTTATCTGTAACATGGGCAGAGTGGCTACCAAAGACGAGGATTGGGCTCCTGGCATGCAAAGTTCTGCACACCATGCCATAGGGTAATTGCAACACTATGCTTGCTCTCAAGGGAGCCTCCCACTGGTGGGGAAGACAGAGGGAGAAGCAAACCCAACAGGCATAAATGATTAAAGAGCAGTATATGCCGGGTGCGGTGGCACACGCCTGTAACCCCAGCTTACTTACCTACTAACTTACTTAAACTTACTAACTAACTAAGTAAATAGCAGCACAGGACTCTAAGCTGGATAATGAATTCCAAATGGATCCCAGAAGCCTAGGGGTTAGAACATTCATGATGAAATCATAATATAGTGGTTGAGTCCAAGGGATGGTCCGGTATGGTCACTTGTCTTGAAAACCAATGACCTTGAGGTGAGAGTCTCCTCTGTGTTCTTATAGCATCCTGGGCCTCCCACTGTGACCTCTCCTCCTGAAAGTTCTGTGAGGGACAGGAGGGACCAAGTCTTGGTCATCTGTGTCCCTAATACCTGGTCCAGGGCCTGGCACACAAAAGGCACTCAGTGTTTCTTGGGTGAACAAATGCATCTGGCCCTGCCACTTTTCTTTCAGGTGAGTGATTCTGGGCAAGTTATTTCATTTTTCAGCCTCAATTTCCTCATCTGTAAAATAGGGATGCTGTAATAATTAAGATAATTAAGATTCATTTGAAAGAAGGCTTCTTGGAGAAGGTAGATATAAGGGCTTTACAAAAATGCCTTATACATAGAAAATTCACTTATTCGACAAATATTTATTGAATACCTACCATGTGCCAGGAACTGTTCTAGATACCAATGATACGGCAGTGAATAAAACAGACAAAAATTCCTACTCTCACAGAGCTGACATTACAAAGACAAAATTATAATTTGTTAAATGGTGGTAAGTGCTATGAGAATAAAAATATAAAGCAAAACAATGCTCAAATAGTGAATAACTTACACTTTTATGATCTTTATAGTTGTATGTTTTTACATACATTCTCAATTTGGTCCACAAAACAACCTCAAGGGTTGGAGATTATTTCCCTGCTTTTTTGGTCCTCAGCAATGTAACAAAAGAAAGAAAAAAAATATTTCCCTGCTTCACAGGTGAGGCTGACTTTCACAAAACTAGACATCAAGTAACAGGCAGAGCTCAGAACTGGGACCGGGCAGCCTGGTCCAGATCCAGGACATGCTTCACTATCTCCTGTCACTTTAGCTGGACATGTGGGAGGTGCAAGGGTGGACTGGTGCTGGGAGGAAGTCTGTGCAGAGGTGCTGAAGCGGGGAAGAGCTGACTGTGCAACTGGCCTGCTGAGGGGCACAGGGATCCACTAGAGGTGAGACAGGAAAATGTGGGGTGAGAAAGAGGAGGGGAGAAATGGGAGGTAGAGGCAGGGATAGGGTGTGAAAGAGAGGCTTCTAGCCGCTTGATAGGGCCTGAGGTCCAGGAGAGAAGGGAAGTCTCAAGACCAGCAAGAGCCTTGGCAGGAGGTAAGCCAAACCAGGTGGACTATGCTTAGCAGACAGCTGAAACCAGGAGGGATGCCAGAGGCATACTAATAATGAATAGTGTAGGGAATATTTATGCAGTACCTACTATTAGTAGGCACTAGGTATTTGCATTAACATGTTGAACATTTACAATAGCTCTACAAGGTAGATACTATTATTAGCCCTATTTTACAGATGAGGAAACTGAAGCCCAGGTTAAATTATTCACTTAAGGCAGGGTTTCTCAACCTTGGCACTATTGCCATTTTGGGCCAGATAATTCTTTGTTGTTGGGGGAGGTTCTGTGCACTGGGAAATGGTTTGCAGCTATCCCTAGCTTCCACCTACTAAATGCCAGTAGCACCTCCATCCCCAGTTATGACAATCAAAAATGTTTTTAGGCATTGCCAAATGTCCCCTGGGGGGTAAAAAAAACCACCCCCAGTTGAGAACCACTTGTCTAAAGTCATATGGTTAGTAGCAGAAGTGGAATGAAAACATACAACTATAAAGATCATAAAAGTGTAAGTTATTCACTGAGCATTGTTCTACTTTATATTTTTATTCTCACAGCACTTACCACCATTTAACAAACTATAATTTTGTCTTTTGTAATATCAGCTCTGTGAGAGTGGAATGTTATTAGTAATACAAGTTGGCCTGACTCTGAAGCCCAAGATCTTACCATCAGACTATAATCCTGGACAGGTGGAAGTCAGAGAGAGGAGTCATCAGATGGGATCTATTGGGGAGGCAGTAAGGCTCCCCCATGGGGGCAGGAAGGGGTGACTCTTTGGAGGAGGGTCTGGGGAGGTGAGGGTGACTTGGAGGTCCTAGGCCATGGTTTGGGAATCTCTTTATAGTGAGTTCTTAAGGTGGGGCAGTCCTTGTCTTATTCATCCTTTGATCACAGAATCTGGTACTACACAACTGTTGAACTGCTGAGTCACTTATGCACAGGTGATAGTTATAA
>CAUYPO010148041.1:0-11870 GCA_963574435.1 Cheirogaleus major
ATTAATTTCTTTCTATTTTTTAGTAGAGATGGGGTCTCGCTCTTGCTCAGGCTGGTTTCGAACTCCTGAGCTCAAATGATCCGCCCACCTCGGCCTCCCAGAGTGCTAGGATTACAGGCGTGAGCCACCGCGCCCGGCCTGTCTGACACTTTCAAAGGAATTACGGCAAAATACTGACAATTGGTAAATCCAAGAGAGGGGTATACTGGTATTTGTAGCATCATCCTTTCAACTTTTCTATTTTTCAAAACAAAGTGGGGTAGCCAGGCATGGTGGTATGCACCTGTAGTCCCAGCTACTTGAGAGGCTGAAGTGGGAGCATTGCTTGAGCCCAGGAATTCTGGCCCATAGTGTGGTATGCTGCTCGGGTGTCCACACTAAGCTTGGATTCAATATGTTGACTTCCCGGGAGTGGGGGACCACCAGGTTGCCTAGGGAGGGGTAAACCAGCCCAGGAAGGAAACAAAGTAGGTCAAAACTCCCAAGCTGATGAGCAGTGGGATTGGGCGTGTGAACAGCCACTACACTCCAGCCTGGGCAACATAGCAAGACTCTGCCTCTTAAAAAAATTAAATAAATACAGTAAATAAAGGTAAAATGGGGTAGAAGATGGGCAATTTAAATAAAAATATCTTAATTCAGGAATAGTAAAAACATCACAAGGGAGTTTGTCAAAATGCACATTCTAGCGATTCAGAAGATCTGGGTGGAACACAGGACTTTGCTTTTCAACAGCTCCGGTGATTCTTTGGCAGGGCCCAGGCCACACCCTGAGAAGGCTCACTTAGTGCTCAGGGCACAACGGCTCCCTTCTGTTCTCCTGCTGAGGACTAGCTGGTGGAAAAAGGCAGGCAGGCAGATGGAGATGTGATTTTACAGTGAGGGCGGGACTGGACATTGTGGGCACAGTGAATATGTACGTAGAGTGGGCGGGGGGAGCTGAGGACAGATTTTGCCCTCTTGCCTTGGCTTTTGGCTTCTGGGGGAACAGAGAAGGCTTCTAGAACCCAGGGGGAAAATGGAATCAGGGCTCTGAACTCCTGATATCAGCGCTTCTCTGACTCTGTTTTATAACCACTTCAATAAGTCTCCTCGTCTGAAAAAAAGAGATCACAATAAATAATTCTGAAGCATCCCCAAAATTCCAACGTTCCAGGAAGTCTTCTGTTTAGCACTCAAGCATTGATACGTTCAGACTGCAACATGTCATTATGGCTTATGACCAGAAGGTGGCAGCAACACATCTCTCTTTATTTTGAGAAAACCAACCAAGAGAGATTTTTCAGTTGTCTCGAAAACCGAAAACATTTAGTTCACATAGGTCCCTCCCTAGACGTCATGGACACAAATATGAGTGAGACCAGATCGTTGCCCTCAAAAGTTATATTTTCAGAGAGGGGAGAGTCAGACATATAAACAGATTACTGGTTTGCTTGCTGTGTGACCTTGGGCAAGTTGCTTAACCTCTCTGTGCCTCAGTTTCTTCAACTGTAAAATGAGAATATTAAAAGTACCTATGTCACAGGGTTAGTGTGAGGATTAGAAGTGATAAAATGTGTTAAATGCTTATCACAGTGTTTGGTACATAGGAAGTGTTAACTATCACTGCATGCATGATACAGTGAGAGAAATGATGAAATGGCAAAGATGCCCAACTGCTCCCTAATTGGGCAGGGCAGACCCCCCAAATGGAGATAATGGGAAAAGGTGAAGCCACTTTGGTGAAGCCACTCTGTCTGTGGGGACTTTGCAGCCAGACCAGGCAGGGAGAGCCCACTTGACAATGTGGAACTGGATCCCTCTGGCTGAGGCTCAGCTTGGGTCCTGCAGGCCCAGAGTGCAGAGCACCAGCAGGGCCACCCAGAGCTTGACCACCCAGGACGCGCCCTCCCAGAGAGGAAGCTGCCACTGGCTCGCTGTGCAACCTCAGACAAATAACTTGGTCCCTCTGAGCCTCAGGTCCTACCTAAGTGATGGAGAGAGGGAACTATGGGGACCAGGGGACGGTGCTGAGTTGCACTCTGGGACATTTCAAGAGCAACTGTAAAGTCAGCCAATTCAGGGGCAGCAGGGACTTGGAGCTAGGGACTTAAAGAGGAAGCACCTAGGAAAGCAAAGGAATGTTGGGGAGGATGCTTAGGCCAATCCTAGACCTTGAGGGCCAGGGAGACCCCAACTGACACTTAGTTACAAGTAACTGGGGATACAGCAGAGCAGGGGGGTAAGGCTGGGATGAGATTGGCATGTCTTTGCACTATGACTGTTCTTTGGCCTGGCCTGGGAATCCAGCTGTAGATCTCTTTACTGTCCCCATCTCCCACCCTCTCTTGCCTACATGTCCCTCCTAATCCAGCTTTGAGGCCATGGCCTGTCATTTAGGAGCACTCTTGCCAGTAACCTAAACTTCCTTGCTCACCTTCCTTGCAAACCCCTGAATGAATCCAACTGCTGTTTCTCTCCAAGCCTCCACCAGAGCCACAAGGCAGGCAGGATGGGAGGGATGATAATAATACTGGCTAATACTTCTGCAGCACGTACTATGTGCCGAGGACTAAGTGCCTCACGTATTGTAACTCATTTAATCCTCCCAACGCTATGAGGTAGGTCAGTGGCCCCCAAACTTTTTGGCACCAGGGACCAGTTTCATGGAAGACAATTTTTGTACAGATGGGGGTGATAGTTTGGGGATGATGTAAGTGCATTACATTTACTGTGCACTTTATTTTTATGATTATTACATAATAATATATAATGAAACAATTATACAACTCACCATAATGCAGAATCTGATGCTGCCACTAATCTGACAGGAGGCGGAGCTCAGGTGGCGATGCGAGTGATGGGGAGCGGCTGTAAATACAGATGAAGCTTCTCTTCCCTGCGTGCTGCTCACCTCCTGCTGTGTGGCCCGGTTCCTAACAGGCCACAGACCTGTACCAGTACCAGTCCTTGGCCCCGGGGTTGGGGATTGCAGAGGGAAGTAATAGTTTTATGGATAAAGAAAATGGAATGAACAGAGGTTGAATCATTTACTAAAAGCCAAAGCACACAGCTAATTAAGTGGAGCAGCTGATTGAACCCAAGCAGTCTGTCCAGAGTCCCATCCACTAAGGAAGGATGAGGCCGCCTTCGCCTGCACCCATCAGCCAGAAGTACTTGGCTCCTCCCACCCTGCGGCCAGCACTGCTCTCAGCCACTAGTAGGGACAATTCAAAAGAAACCCAGCTCCTCGGGGGCTGAAAATATTACTCGGGAGGTTAATAATAATAATAGTAATACTAAAACTAGCTTACATTTTCAGACTTTACGATGTGTGTCCTAAGCGTTTTCCACGTATTTATTCATTTAGTCCTTGCAACAGCACTATGAGGCAGAAGCTACAATTATCCCCATTTTACTGAGGGCCATGGTGGGCCATAGCCACAAGCCTAAATTTGTACCATAGAGAGTGCTGGGATCAGATGGGAAGCGCGGCAGCTGCATGCCAGAGCCCCAGCTCTTAACTGCGACTCTTTTCTTACCTCCCCCAACAAGACCTGTCGGGCCTGCTCCTGCTGAGTAAGGAGGAGCTTCCTTTCCTGCAGCACCCAAGCTCCCAGAGCCCTGCCGAGGAGGCCCCTGGTCCCCTCTCCTCTGAGGCATCTGGGCGATGAGCTGGGCGCTTAAGCAGGGAGGGGATGGGAACTCCATCCGGAACTCCCAGGCCCAGCACCTCTACTCTCAGAGGCCCAAGTTGCCACCTGCTCCCTATAAAGACAGGGCGGGAGTTGTCCTCCCCATGCCCTGCCCACCCTCTCCTGCAGTGCTGGCTGCCAGTGTGCTCCTGGGTAGGGGACGACTCTGGGGCGGATGGGATTCCAGAACAACGGCCTCTGGGGCTCAGTGCCCAGGGCTGTGGGAAAGCACCGAGGCTTCCCTAGACCCTCCTCACACTTGCCAAGCCCCCCACCCCCATCTCAGGTAGGACCCTCCCCCTCCGCACTCCCAGAAGTTAGTGGGGGACAGGCCTTGGTTTATCCATCCTGTTCCCTCTCTCCCATCCTCCCTTTCTCCATTCCCCTGGCAACCAAACCAGACCCATCAAGGAGAAGGACCTGGCAGCTGTGCAGAGAGAGACTAATGGCCCGGAAGGAAGGAGGGGCCTGGAGAGAAGGCGGTGGGGATGCGCAGAGGGCGTTGGCCCTGGCCCATCTCAGAGGACACACAAAGGGGGGAGGGATCCTCTGCCCTGCAACACGGAGGAGCTGGCCAGTCAGGGAACCACCCTCCTCACCCCTAGCCAGACATCCAGCCTGGAGCCCCAGCCTGCTCCCCCAGATGCCCAGCTTTATCCTCAGGTCCGGTCGGAGGCAGACCTGTCCCACAGGAGAGCCCTAGAGTCCACAGCAACAGCAGCAGCCCAAGCTCCTGGCAGACCCAACAGGCCTCAGCAACCTGACTCCTGCAGACCGTCCTCACTGCCTGTCCACTCCTGGGCAGCCCATGCTTGAGCTCTGGAAGCTGTTTGACACACAGAGGCCAGACATCAGCCTTCTCGCTGACTCCGTGGTGCGGGAGGACATGAAGGGCTGCGTGGCTGTGTGAGTGTTTGTGTGTAGAATGTGAGTTCACATAGGTACACGGGGCTATGCATACGCATCTGTGTGCACAGGTTTGTGGATGTGTTCTGGGCCTTCTCTCTCTCCTTTCAGCCATTGGGGATGGGCACCTTCTCCTTCTCCATCTCTTCCCTGTCCAGCCCCACCCATCCCTGGGTACCTGCAACTGCTCAGTACCGGAAACCGGTTCCTGCCAGTCCACCCATCTCTCAGCCTTGGCAGCAGCTGTTGCCCCTCAGCCCCCTCCCCTCCCTACCTCAGAAATCAGTCTGGTTCCCGGAAGGCCCGTGACTGAGCAGCAGTTGGTGGGGGGAGGGAGAATCCAGCAAACCCGGACAGCACACAGGCCCCACTCCGCCCAGCCTCTGCATGGCACAGACCCTCTCCATGGGGGCCCTGAGCTGGACCCAGCCACCCTCACCCCCTGTGATGTTCCCACCCTGTTGGAGCTTGGGGCAGCCTGGGTTTGGGGGCTGTGTCTTTAAGGCTGAAACATCAGCAGGCAACCTCTGCTGGGCCAAGTGTTCAGGAGAGGGGGAGGGGAGCTGGTCAGTCCATTAGCGGCAGAACTGGCTCCAGGCACCAGTCCTTCTCAGGGCTCTGGGGATTCAGTAGAGACCAGCCCTTCCCCAGCCCCTCTGCCTCTGCTCTCTTGTCCCCCATTTTTCCCTGGGTGTGGTGAAGGAGGGGGTAGCTGATAGCAAGCGAAAGTAGGGCCCAGCCTTCAGGGGACAGGTTGAGGCACAAGCTCTGGGGCCTAAGCCAGGCCAACTCTCCCTCCACCTGGCCTCCGCCCTACTCATGTGCCAGAAGCCTGCGCTTTAACCTCAGCTCCCCCTGTCCCCTAATTTTCACCGACTCTTTCAGACAGAGACCCCAGCTCCAGTCAGGCCCTCCCATCCTAGGCTCCAGCTTCTGATGCTTGCTGGAAGGTGCTGACCCTACCCCGGGCCTGCCCGTGGCTGCCATCCCTGCTTTCTCCGCCGCCAGCAACAGGGAGACTCAAGTAGGCAGAGCACCAGCAACTAGGGAGGGGAGGGCGCGGCGCCCCTGCTGTTCCGCAGGGGTGGGGCGTCCCCCTCCCCACACAGCCCCACTCTCTCCAGCCGTCAGGCCAGTGGGAGGAGCTGCCCGTGCCCCCCCTGAGACCGCAGGGCTATAAAGCCGCCTGACGGCGGTCTGCGGCTCCTTCCCAGCCCCTGGCCTAGCTCTGCGAACAGTGACTGCCCACCCTCGGCCATGAGCCACCACTCGTCGGGCCTCCGGGCCGGCGTCAGCTCCACCTCATACCGCCGCACCTTCGGGCCACCGCCCTCACTATCCCCGGGGGCCTTCTCCTACTCCTCCAGCTCTAGGCTCTCGAGCAGTCGCCTGCTGGGCTCGGCGTCCCCTAGCTACTCCATGCGCCTGGGCAGCTTCCGTGGCCCGCGGGCGGGTGCGGGCACCCTCCTGCGCCTGCCCTCGGAGCGCCTCGACTTCTCCATGGCCGAGGCCCTCAACCAGGAGTTCCTGGCCACACGCAGCAACGAGAAGCAGGAGCTGCAGGAGCTCAACGACCGCTTCGCCAACTTCATCGAGAAGGTGCGCTTCCTGGAGCAGCAGAACGCGGCCCTGCGCGGGGAGCTGAGCCAGGCCCGGGGCCAGGAGCCGGCGCGCGCCGACCAGCTGTGCCAGCAGGAGCTGCGGGAGCTGCGGCGGGAGCTAGAGCTGCTGGGCCGCGAGCGCGACCGGGTGCAGGTGGAGCGCGACGGGCTGGCGGAGGACCTGGTAGCGCTCAAGCAGAGGTCAGGGGGCAGGGCTGGGCGGCGGCCGTCGAGGCGGCAGCTCCTCCCTCTCCTCCTTTCCCCTCTGGCAGCCCAAGGGTGTGGTTCCCCTCGCCAACTCGGGTGTGTGCAGGCAGCATCCTCGCCCGCGGGCTCCAAGCCCCTCCCCCACTTTGTTCTGAGAGTCTGGGGAGGTGTGGGAGAGGTATCTATGCCTCCCCTGTGTAATAAGGAGACCTTCTCAGCTCCCAGCCCGTTAGTGACAAAGTGGGGTCAATGCCATCAGGCAGCCTGAAACTCTGCCAGTAGAGTCCTGAGCAGCAGCAACGTGTAACCTGATGCTGGGGGGCGCCGTCTGGAGTGAAAGCGGGGCCCTAATCCTGCAACTCGGCCTCTGCGCACTCTACATACAGGTTGGAGGAGGAGACGCGCAAGCGGGAGGATGCGGAGCACAACCTTGTGCTTTTCCGCAAGGTGAGCCGGGGCCCCACGTAGAGTTCTGCCTCCTCATCCTTACCCCGGCCTGTGCATCCAGGGGTGGCATCGGTGGGTGCGCGGGGTGGGGGCAACCAGACTCCTCCAGAAGCAGGCAGGGAAGGCCTGGCCCTTCCTCTGCCTAAGCAGCCCCTCCGTTCTTTTGAACCCCACTGCCACCCCACGAAGGACGTGGACGATGCCACCCTGTCCCGCCTAGAACTAGAGCGCAAGATTGAGTCTTTGATGGATGAGATTGAGTTCCTCAAGAAGCTGCACGAGGAGGTGGGTGGACCCGGGTTTCAGGGGTGGCTTCGGAGGTTGTGGGGTGGTCTCGCTGAAGTTGCATAGAGGAAGCTCTGGAGGAGGCTGGCCGGTGGAGTGGAGGAATCGTCCTGGGGATGAGAAGTGAGATCGGCTGGGTAGACGCTGTCTCTCGACTCCCCTACAGGTGGTTTGACTCCCGCCCTTGCGCCACCTGGTGGCAGGCAGCGGGGCTGTAACCTCGTGACCTGGCAGCTGGTTTAGCGCACACCAGGGCTCAGGTCACATATTCCTGGGGTCGCTGCACTACCCTGCCGCCCCCTTCTGTTCATTCAAAGTTTCTTCCCCTTTCTGTGTGCGAACTGCGTGGCCCGCGTGGGATTTGCATCTTTGGCTTGTCATTTGCCTGTCCTGGGCCGTAGGAGCTTCGAGACCTACAGGTGAACGTGGAGAGCCAGCAGGTGCAGCAGGTGGAGGTGGAAGCAACCGTGAAGCCGGAGTTGACGGCGGCGCTGAGGGACATCCGAGCACAGTACGAGAGCATCGCAGCGAAGAACCTGCAGGAGGCGGAGGAGTGGTACAAGTCCAAGGTGCGAGGGCCGGGAGGGAAATGTGGGTGTAGCACGTCCCTGCCAGCTCAAGCCCAGGTCCTCCCCCCCACACCCCACACATCACTTGGCAGTACGCAGACCTATCCGACGCCGCCAACCGGAACCACGAGGCCCTGCGCCAGGCCAAGCTGGAGATGAACGAGTCCCGACGCCAGATCCAAAGTTTGACGTGCGAGGTGGACGGACTGCGCGGCACGGTGAGGACGAAACTGAGCGCCTAGGCCCGGGGAGCGGACGATGAAGGGTTCCCTGACTGCCCCTCCTGTCCCCTACCCCAGAACGAGGCGCTGCTCAGACAGCTGCGGGAGCTGGAGGAGCAGTTCGCCCTGGAGGCGGGCGGGTACCAGGCGGGCGCCGCGCGGCTCGAGGAGGAGCTGCGACAGCTAAAGGAGGAGATGGCGCGGCACCTGCGCGAGTACCAGGAGCTCCTCAACGTCAAGATGGCCCTGGACATCGAGATCGCCACTTACCGCAAGCTGCTGGAGGGCGAGGAGAGCCGGTGAGGGGCCGGGCGGGGCAGGGCGTGGTCGGGATTGGGCGTAAGGGGCGGGGCCTGGGCGGGGCGCTGACCGCGTGCTTCGCCCACAGGATTTCCGTGCCGGTCCATTCCTTTGCCTCCTTAAGTATAAAGACCACTGGTGAGTCTTCCACGTCTGGCTTCCAGCCTGTACGTCCCCTTGTCCACTTCTACCCTGATCGGTCTTTTGCTCTGGCTCCCTCAGGGGTCTGTTCTCTCCACAGAACCGCTGAGTCCTGGCCTATACCCGTCCCTACCCACCCCTCATGCCTCGCCCCTCCCCTGCCCTTGGGGACGGGAGCGTAAAAGGAGAGAAATCCCAAGCCTTCCCCCTTCCACCCCTCATCCTGTTCTCTCCAGTGCCTGAGGTGGAGCCTCCCCAGGACAGCCACAGCCGGAAGATGGTTCTGATCAAGACCATTGAGACCCGGGATGGGGAGGTGAGACAGGTCCTCTGATCCCAGGACCCCCTCACTTGTCATGTTATTTCTGAGCCGCAGCCTGGCTGCAGCTGATCTTAGGGTGTTGTGGGTGGGTGATTCTTGGGGAGAGACAAGGAAACGGAAAAGGTGGGTGGATAAACTGAAGCCTCCGCTGGTTATGCCAGCACCGTGATCCAAAGGAGCTGGAAGGAGGGTGGTGTCGAATGGTCCATGCCCATCATATGCCTTGGCCCCAGCAGGTGGTGACAGAGTCCCAGAAGGAGCAGCGCAGTGAACTGGACAAGTCTCCTACTCACAGCTACTGAACCCCTTGGTCTGGAGATTCCTGACCCTGCCCTATGCCTGCTCTAAGCCCAAATCCTAACAGCTAACAGCAGTCCTCAATTAGTCACCCCTCCCTCTGCATGTGTCTAAGGGGTGGTATCAGTCCTTCCTTTCCTGGCCCACCGCCAAGCCCTACCTGACCAGCAGTCGCTGGGCATGTCCCTGCCCTGACACAGATGTAACCCAGGTGCTCTCCTTTTCCTGTGCTGGTAAAAGGCCGATGACCTACCAGGACAAGTCTACTGCAGCCATGATCCTATGACCAGTGGGTGGGCCAGGATCTAAGTTTCACTTCTGAATCAAGTAAAACTGCTGTCAAGAGAAACCTCTCCAGTGCATTTGTGTCTGTGGGAGTGGGGGGCAGGGCCTGAGGGGAGGAGCCTCCGCCGTATCTTCCCTTTGTCTCTCGTCATTTCTTTTCTGACTCCCACTCTCTTGGTATCCATGACTCCTCCCTACCCTCCCAGGTTTTCTGCTATCTCTCCGTCCACTCCTTCTCAATGTCCAGCTGCCTGCTGGGTGTCCCACTGGCCACTCAAACTCAGTGTATCCCACCAGAGCTCTCACCTCCCTCGCCATCTGCAATCATGGTCTTCCTAGGATTTCCCCACCCAGGAAGAAGGCACTGCGAGGACACCTATTGCCTAAATTAGAACTCACCTCAGCTTACACAACTTCTTTTCTTCACCTACCTGCTAAGTCTATGAAGTCTACTTCCTAACTCTCTCACAAGTCTGTGTGGTTCTCCTCATCCCCACTACCACCCTGTAATCCAGACACCATCAGCTCTCGCCTGGGTTACATTAGGTGCCTTATCAGTGGTTTCCTTCCCCTGGTTTTGCCCTGCCATCCACCCAAATCTATTCAGATTCTGCTATCACCCCCCACCCCGCCGCCCCTACTTGAAAGTGTCTATTTCCACACTGTCCACCACTTCCATTCCACTTGCTTTCATGCAAAATCCACTTCTGGATCTAAGATTATCTTCTTTACTCAATTATGGTGCTAGGTGCAGGGACTAATCCATAGTCCCTGTTCTCAAACAGCTCCCAGTCTGGGGCGGGGGAGGTAGGCAAATAAGCAGACAATTGCAACCACATGCTGGCTGCTCTGTCTGGGATAAGCAGATGATGGGGTAGTAAAAGGAAGAGGAATTCCTAACCCAGTATTGTGGGGTAAGGATGGCTACCCAGGGAGGTGACATCACACTGAACACTGAAGGATGAGCAGGAGTTAGGTGAAGCAGGGAGAGAAGGAGTTTGTAGGCAGAGAAATCATCCAGGAGGTAAGAGAGAGGAAGTTGGGAATGGAAAGAAGTCCTATAATTCTGGAGTGAAGGACAGAATGGAAGGAATGGTGCTGAGGCTGGAAAGATGAAATAAGGGCCCAGCCATGGAGGGCTTGATGAGCCATATTAAGGCATCCATATTTTACCCCAAGGAAAAGGGAAAGAAACTTAATGGTTGTAATCAGGAGAGTGAAGTATTCAGATCTGCATTTTTAGGAAAATTACTGTGGCTGAAATGTGCAGAAAGAATTGGAAAGAGATGAGAGACCAGTTCAGAGGCTTTTTCAGTAAATCATGCAAGAGATGATGGTGGGTGGGGTAGCAGGAGATTAGTTTGAGGGTAGAAACTGCACTCCCTAAGGATTGATAGGCAGTATAAGGGAAACGGAAATAGTAAAGATGACCTGGCTTGAATAGACAAGTAGATAGGTGGTAGTATCTTTCACAGAAAGTGGGAAGATTGGAGCAGGGGAAGGTGGGAGCCTACGACAGCAAAGTCAAGTTAAGATTTATTGAGTATGAGTTGTTCTAGAACATCCAAGAAGAAGAGATGGTAGGCAGTCTGATCCACTGGTCTGGAGTTTAGGTGCGACTGGATATTTTGAGACACTGAATCTATTGGAATGCTTTTTATTACAAGTAACAGATAACCCTTTTATATTTTAAACTTCAAAATATTAATTAAGGGGGTACATCTCATCTTGGATATCTTGTATAATGCTTAAGTCAGGGCATTTGGTGTGCCCATCACCAGAATGCTGTTTATTGTACCCAAGGGGTAAGTTTTTGTCTCCCAGCCACCCTCCCGCCCTCCCCCTTCTTGGTTTCTCATTCCCTTTATATTGCTTTGTGCCCATGTGTAACCGTCTATTATTCGTGAGAACATGTGATGTGTGGTTTTCTATTCCTGAGATACTTCACTTAGGATAATGGTGTCCAGTTCCATCCACATTGCTGCAAATGACATTATTTCATTCCTTTTTATGGCTGAGTAGTATTCCATAGTATTACTTCATTTCAGCTGGTCAAGGCGGCTCACACCTGTAATCCTAATACTCTGGAAGGCCGAGGCAGGAGAATCACTTGAGGTCAGGAGTTCGAGATCAACCTGAGCAAGAGTGAGACCCCATCTGTATGAAAAACAGAAAAAATTAGTGGGGCTTAGTGGCACATGCCTGTAGTCCCAGCTACTTGGGAGGCTGAGGCAGGAGGATCACTTGAGCCTAGGAGTTTGAGATTGCTCTGAGCTATGATGACACCACTGCACTCTAGCCAGGGTGACAGAGCAAGACTCTGCCAATAAATAAATAAATAAATAAAATTCTTCATTTCCTTTGGGTAGACACCCAGCAGTGGAATTGCTGGATTGAGTGGTAGGTCTACATTTATTTCTTTGTGGACTCTCCATACTGTTTTTCATAGAGGTTGTACTAATCTGCAGTCCCACCAACACTATGTAAGCCTTCCTTTCTCTCTGCATCCATGCCTGCATCTATTGTTTTTTGACTTTTTTTTTTCTTTTTTTTTTTTTGAGACAGGGTCTCACTCTGCTGCCCAGGCTAGAGTGCTGTGGCATCAGCCTAGCTCA
>CAUYPO010148047.1:0-22863 GCA_963574435.1 Cheirogaleus major
TCAGTGACAAATCTAATAATAGCAATCACTAATATTAATATTTAGTGCATGCAAAGTAAAAAGTAGCTACTATATTCATCATCTCATGTAGTCCTAACAGCTCTTCAGATAGAGACTCTATTATGCCCATTTCACAGATGCGGATGCAGAGGTGGGCTGACTTGCAGGGAGCAGGCTGCTGGTGTGGTGGGTGGGGCTGGCAGCCTGGTGCCCGGGAGTCCACTCCCTTCCCTTTGCTGCCTCCTCCAACCGTGCTCACGGAGTTAGTCTGTTGGAGAGCTTTTCTTTCCTTGGGACTGTTTTCTTTTCTTTGGGTAAGTGAGGTTGACAAAGAGGAGTTCTTTTTCTCCACTGGAGTCGATGACTCTGGAGGCTCAGGAAGGAGCCAGAAGCTGCCCCTGCACTTTCTAACATGAGTCACCTGCTGACTTTCCAAGGCAGCTCAGCCCCTGCCCGAGTCCCCTCCCTCCTCTGAGCCAGGGTCCCAGGAACCCAGCCTCCGAAGTTCAGCCCGCTTCCTCCAGCACACACATTTGGAAACCGAAATTTCCCACATTTCCACCACACAAAAGCCAGGTTGTATTTTTGTCCTCTTCAAAATATGCCAAAGGAATTCTTTTTCTCTCCCTTGAACTTTCTCCAAAAAATAAATAGAGAAAGTGAACACCATTTTGCCCAACAAGCTGAGAATAGAAAAATCCACACGGAGGGTGGCATTTCCAGGACGTTACAAAACAGCGAACATGCGAATCTGTCTCAACAGCTTTGGCAACCTTGGGGATACAGTAGATGCTGTTTCCCACCCACAAGCTCCCCACTGGGCTTATGTTAACATTCGGGTTTTTTCCCTTAAAACCAGAATCTGAAACAGGTAAGAAGCTTTGATAAATTCACACTACCTGGGTTGGAATTTGGAGTCAACAGACCAACCACAAAGAAATACACAAATATACAGATAATTTAGTAAAACAAAACAGTGGCCCAAGATACACTAAACTGGCAGCTTGAAGGCTGAACCCACAGAGAGGAAGGGAAGCGTTTAATCCCGTAACTGGCGAAGGCTGCAAAGAACTAAGCATAATCGCAAAGGTGTGCGGATTATTCTCAACTCACCGAATCGTCTGTCCCTGGGACCGTCTGCCCTCCTGGTCTGGGCTGCCCAGGCCCCGGTATCTGCTGCTTTCAAAAGGCTTCACGTGGGTCTCCTGTGTCTCCCCCGCCCCATCTCCCGGCTCAGTGAGAATCATCTTTCACAAACAGCTTGATCACATCACTCCCGGCTCTGCTTATCTCCCCGGCTTCCCTTCTCCTCAAAGCCAACACCTAACTCTGCCCCCAGGACCCTTCTCCCCGCCCCTGGCTCCTGGCAGCCTCCTCCCCAACCCCTGCCCATCACTTCCCAGGAATGCGCTTCAAGCAAGGCACCTGCCTGAGCGCTGGCTTCACTCGGCATGAGTCAGAGAGACTCCAGGTAGGAAGCAGGGGCCTGGGCTACCATCCACTCCCAACCATTCACCTGGGGAGCACTCACCCTAAAGGTAAGGGGGCTGAGAGGCTGTAAGAACTTGCTCCCAGCCCTCCAGTAACCAGGAGCTTGCTCACTCCCACAAGGAAGAAGAGCAGAAAGAGGACGAGGCTTGCAGACTGAAGTCTGCATTCAAGTCTATCCCTCCCAGCTACCAGCTGTGCCATGCTGGGCAAGGGATGGGCCCTCTCTGGGGCTCAGACTTTTTCCATCTGTAAAACAGGACTGATAAGTCCTACCTCACAGCCAACTCACAACATCATGAACATCATCATCACCCGTTTTGGACAATTTCAGTGTGAAAACAAGGTGACATTGCAGGTAGAAAGACTGAATTCTAATGCCAACTCCAGAACTTGGGGAAATGAGTGAGCTTCTTTGACCTTCATTTTCCCCATCTGTAAAGTAGGGATGAAAAAAGCTCCCTCAAAAGGTGACAATCCAGATCGAATGAAATGAGACATATAAAAATGGCTTTGTAAACTGTTTAATGGGTATAAATGTAAGCATTTATCCCACTGAGCCGAAACCTGCCTCCTGGTAACACCCTGTGCTGTGAGCGCCTGGGACATAACACAGACATTCTAACGTTGCCATCAGGACCTCTGAGCCTGCGCTCCTCCTGTCTGAGCTGGCCTGTCCCTCAGCCATTCCCAGAGGTCTCTGGTTTGCTTCGGGCACCACCTGGGTTCCCCTCCTGGGAGGGGCTGCGACTGAGGGGTGCTGCTGGGGTTTTCTCCAGTGGGGATCTGGCCCCAGTGCCTTTGCATCAGCCCTCTCTCCTTTGCAGGGCCTCCCTGCAGTCTTTTGTGGAGCATCCCAGATCATAGGTCATGTCTTTTGCCCTGTCATGCCTCATGCTATGAATTGACCTTGAACTCTCCCACACTTTTCCCTTTAATTTTTTAGCAGAGCTTCTCAGGGACTGTTTAGGAAGAACCTGGACTAGAGCTCTTCAGTGCCGACACCCTGTGCATCTATATAGGCTCTTTAAGGCAGGTCCCTGGAGACTTTTTTGTAATCTTCAAGTTAAGCCCAAGCTGGCAATTGCCATGATTGCTTCCAACACACCTGACAGAGAACACAGACAGCCCTGCTGCCACCACTTGGCTCTTGTCCACCTGCACCCTCTGCCTAGTGAACACCTGTACTGCAACTTGCTGGCATGTGCATGAGGGTGTTAATGATCGTGGAACTCGATCGTTCTCATGTATTTGTGCAGCCATTTGCTGCCCCAAATAGGGGGAGATGCGGTTCATAGCAGTTCAGCAACAGCAAAGGGCTGCAGGGTTGAACACCTTTCATACAGGGGCTGTTTGTAGTCACTTTAGCAATCTTTGTCTAGGGCTCTCAGATGGAGGAGGGAAGACGGCCACTTATATCCCTTCCCTCTCTGAGCACCGGTTTCCCCGACTGTAATATGGAGATAAGGATATGCAAATCATAGGGTTTTTGTCAGCATCAAATGCCATCATAAATATATCATACTTAGAACAAACAACATTTAGTACACAGTAAGCAGTTCTTTTGCACTTTTTGCAACTTGGTAAAAAGCTCATCACCCTTAGCTCCCCGCCCCCTCCTACACATCACTGACATCTAGTGGCAGACAAGAGTAACTACAGGTGTGAGTACCCAAAGCTCCAGAGCCCAGACCCTTCCTGTTTGTTGCCTGACGGACCCCACTTCAGGGACCCTGGTGTGTCTTACAAGCCATGTCAGCCAGAATCTGCCTCGACTTTTCCAAGCACTTCCATTTTTATTATATCATTTTGTCCCCACCCCAACCTTTAGTAGGGAGGAAGGGAGGACCACAGCCAGTGTGGGCAGGGAAAAGACCCCCTCTAGACAGTAAATTCCTTGAGGTCAGGGAATTTGTCTCATTTCTCACCACATCATCCCCTGTTCCTATGACAATGCTTGGCACACAGTCATTGCTCAGGAAATATCTGGAGAAGAACTGACAATTTTAGGAAACCCCAGTCTGCGCAAGTCCTCTCCCAGTTCAGACGTCCACATGGCGAAAGGGCTTGTTCCAGGTAAGAGCGGCAGTACTGCTCCAGGAATAAGTTTAAAAGGACGCCCCTCCCCATTTCCTTCCAATGTGCGTGTGACTGGACGAGAAGTACAAAGCACAAGTGTCCCTACCCTACCACTCCCCTCACCTGGAAAAGGAGTCTGCCTGGGTCCTCTGTCCCTTTTCTCCAGCCCCTTTCTCGCTCTCTAGAAAAGGTCACAACAGACTGGTGTAGGGCAAGGGGAAGAACCAAAGCCCCAGACGTGTGCGGGCTGGGGCGAGTCGCACTGTGAAGAAAAGCAAGAAGATAACGGTAGGGAGCAGCTACCTGGGATGAGGGGATGTGATCGAGGGACATCCACAGGGCTTTGAAGGCTGTATCATGTTCTGTTTCTAAAGCTAGCTGGTAGGCCCATGAGAGCTTATTGTTATTTTTCAAACTGCATACATTTGTAATAAATATCTTAATAATATATGAAAAAAGTTCATAATAACCATTTTAAAAGAGCTATTAGGAGAAGCTGATATCTGTAAATGCAGAAGAGGGGACAGAGATAAGGCAGATTTTAAGAAGTTTTGCTGTGGATTTGGTGTCTCTTGGTAACGACTGAGAAATGTTGAGTGGAATTCTTGAGTTATTCTGAGGTTATTTTTGATGATCGAACTGTGCCTTACTTGACCTTGGCATGCCCCAGGGCTGGCCCCACAGGGTCTCGGCTTTACGATCCCTACATTGATGAAACCCACGGACAAGGCAGAGAAGCTCTTGATCAATGGAAGCAGAATTCAAAGAACAGTCACACCCTGGAGGCTGAGTGATCCTGGACAGGGCTTCTCTGGGCTCCTTGCGTTCTGTGGATAAACCTGTGCTCTTCTTCTCACTTTGCTCTCAGGGCTGGTGTGAGGATTTAATGAGGACATGCAAATGAAGGTGCTTTGTATACCAGAAAACATGGTGTAACTGTAGGATGACGATTGCCATAAGTACTCCTGGCAGAAAAATACTCTCAAAATGACATAAAGTGCCCCCAAAATGTGAGGCATTTATGTTATGACTGGGCATAACTTTCAGCCAAGGTTTTCTGGAACAGAATCAAGTTCTCATACCACTCCAGCCAAAACAGGTGGAAAGTGCACTTAGCAGCTGTCTTCTACTTCCAGAAGATTTATGATGAGAGGCCGCATAGCGCCGTGGCTAGGAACCAGACTTCAGGGCCAGATCACGTGAGTTCAAATCCTCAACACCACCTACTGGCTTGAGTGCAGTGCGACCTTGGGAATTTTCTTAACCTCTCCACGCCTCAGTTCCCTTATGTGTAAAATGGGCAAAATAATAGTCACCGCATTGTGGAATTCTTAGGAAGATTAAATGAGTTAGAAGGTAAAGTGCTTTGAGTAGTGCCTGGTACAGAGTGAGTCGCATATAAGTGCAGCAGTTATTAACATTAGAACAATACAGCTTCCATTTTCTGAGGGGAAAAATAAACAGAAGAAATAGGCGTCAGCTGCAGTCACCCATTGGAAACCTGGGTTAGACACCTGGCCGGGCTTCCTGGCGAGGTGTCATAGTGTACACCATGGCATTTGGGGATCCCCAGGGAGCCCCTTCTTGGCCAATCATGGCTGGGGTGATGGCCAGGTTTTCAGCAAGGCTGAAGCTCCAACGCTCCTCAGCATTCCCGCCCAAATTACGTCTCTACCCTGGGTCCTGGAGAAGCCAGAGCTGAGCTATGTGAAGGATTAGAAAGTGCTGAAAAGTGGCCACAGCCTTGTCTCTGCTCCCAAGGCTCCTGACACCCGGTGGACCTGTGCATGCATCCACGGGGCGTCGTGAGAGTTCAAGGCGCAGCCCACGTGGGGCCCCTGGACCGGTGCCTGGCACACAGCAAGCACCACGTCATTGCCATTTCTTTTGTCCATTCGTCCATCCGCCCATCCTCAAAGGGCCATTCTAAAGCAGCCCTGTCTGAAAAGGAACTTATGCCACAATACCCGTGTTCTATATCTGTCCATGTGGCCAGTGGCTCACATGTGGCTGTTGAACACTTGAAATAGGACCATTGTGACTGAAGAACTGAGTTTTTCATTTCGTTTAATGTTTTTCCCAGGTGTTCTTATGAATTTTTAAAAAGTTATTTTTAAGGAATTTAAACATTTTTAAAATTAATTTAAATAGCTGCCTGTGGCTAGTGGCTACCATAGTTCTAAATCTGAAATGTAGCCACGTCACCCCTTGGCTTCAAGTCTTTCTGAGTCTGCAATCCCTTTGATATGCATCCATGGCCCAGCACAATCTCCAGATGAGGGGCGTTCTCTGTGCCCACCCTGCCCTGCTCCCTGAATACACTGACCCCGTCTCTGTCCCTCTGTTTCCAACACCCTTTATGCCTTGTCTGCTGGTCACTTCTTCTGGAAGTTTCTTAGGCTCGCCCCACCCATCCGAGCAGGGTTAGGGGGGCACCACCTCTGGCTCCCCTGGCCTCCAGGGCTCCCCTACCCTGGCATTTACCCAGCAGGGTTGTACTTAACTGGCTCCTGGCATGGCTCCCTTTCTGGTTCTCCCTGAAGGTTGACCAGGGCCACACGATAAGCATTTCTGTGGCTGGTGCTCTGGGCTGCACAGAGATCTAGAACACCTAGTCCATTCTTGTGGGCTCGCAATGCTCCCCTTTTAGGAGGAACCACTGACTTCCACCAAGGCCCCTCCGTTTCCCAAGACCAGTCCTCTTAGTGTCACTCACATACACCACTGCGTTTCCTCAGTCCTAAGATGCTAGCACCACCGATTCAATCGTAGCCTTTTTGAGAAAAGAAAACAAAGCACTATTTTAAATGTACACATTGACTGTAAGACACTCTCTGCTTTCAGAAATGCCAAAATGTAAAGAAAAAAAATTGCTGAAAATCGAGGAAAGTAAGGCAAACCCTGGGCTGGCCTCTTGGCAGCTGACCGCTCTAGAGAACCATGCCACAGTGGGCGCACGAAGGGCACCTTCCTCCACTCCTCACCTTCTGACTGTGCCCACCGCTATCTGACTGGGCCTCCGGACAGGAGGATTCACACAGGTCCTGTGGTCTTTTGAATGGATTGAAAGGGTATTAGAATAAAATGATTTCTTCTGATTATAGACATACCGCGTCATTATCGTACATGATTCCCTTTCATCCAGGGCCTTTGCTCCTTCTTCCTAGAACACTCCTATCCAAGATTTCATCAGGATTCCTCTTCCTTATTTCTCTCAATTAAGTGTCCCCCTACAGAGTGGCCTTTCCTTGCAATCCCAGCTGAAGCGGTCTTACCTCCCCCTGCTCTGTCAGTCTTTCTCAAACTAACCATCTCATTTTCTTCCCGGCACTTACTAGCATTTGGAATTAACTGTCTAATTATGTATTCTCTTTTTCCAACAAGATTGTAAATGACTCAAAGGCAAGGATTTTGTCTAGTAGGTATTCAAGAAATTTTTGTAATTGAAGCTACAGGAAAGAATATAGAAAATAATAAAGGTTCCCGGCGTCCCCACTACTCGGAGAGAATCGCAGGGAACATTTGAGTGCACAGCTGTCCTTTTGGACATTTTTGGCGTGTGTGTGCTTATACCATCACTTGTTTTTTTAACTTAAAGATGTGACCTTTTCATTTATGTTGCTTTCTAATCTGTTCCCCCACCCCATTTACTATATTAGGAGTATCTTTCACGTCCATATGCACGCTGGACACCACTGTTTCTAAAGGAGGCATGCCATTTCCTTGCATGGAGTACCACAACTGATTTACCAGCCCCTACTGGTGGACACTTAGGTTGTTCCAGTCCTCCTATTATGACAAGCAGTGCTGCCAATGAGCATCTTGGTGCAAATGCTTTTCTATGACGGTCTGCTTGTTTTCATTAAAGTGTTATTACCGGGTGTAAGGGCTTTGGGTAAGTAGTGAGAATGGGGCCACTTCTCAGGCGAGGGATCTCCTGTGCAAAAGGACTTTGCAAGTTTCAGAGAGGGTTGAGAAGGAGATGGGACATGGGCCTCAACTCTATCCCTTGGGCAATTACTGTCTAGTTGGGGAGATTTATACAATCTCCTAGGGTCCCAGCACACAGGCCAAGCACCCCCGTGAAGGTTCTAAGCCCCACTTGAATAGCTGCCTGGAGTTAGTGG
This sequence comes from Cheirogaleus major, assembly GCA_963574435.1. Taxonomy (NCBI): domain Eukaryota; kingdom Metazoa; phylum Chordata; class Mammalia; order Primates; family Cheirogaleidae; genus Cheirogaleus; species Cheirogaleus major. Next base: position 7,695 of record CAUYPO010148047.1, read on the forward strand.
CTTAGCCATTAGAGGCTTTAGTTGTAGACGTTATTTTTAAAAGGCTTTTAAAAATATCCTGAAAAGTGTTCTGATATATAGATACATGCATGCACATGCCAGTAAGGATCAATTTATAATTAAATTCTGTAATTATACCTGACTGAACCCTCAACTTAATATAGCACAGGTGTGAGCCCCCAACTAACCCCAATTTCAGTTCAAATGGGTGAAATCACTATTTTCCCCTCTCAACATATTTAATAGCTGATATAAAACCAATGAATATAATTTGGCTTCATTTGGAACTCTCATTTCTGTTATTGCTTTCTTGCAATTCTGGTTGAGCTGAAATTTATAACAAATTCATGTCACTGGTGTCTCCAAACTGATCCAGCTTGGCATTAGCTAAAAACCTCCAGTTTGGAAACCCACGAACAAAGGATGTGTAAAAACACTAACTTGATCATGCTCTACGGTTTACATCATCAAAATCCTATTCTTCTTGTCTCTCTCAGCTTTGTTCCCAACTGGCTTTACTGAGGTCAGAGATCATAGTGGTGTTGGTCCTTCATATGTAAACAGCACATCACGGACTGTAATACAAGCTTCATCCTTTGTTGCTCCGGATCCTCACAACAGCCTTGGGAGATTGGCCCAGAATCGTTGTTAGGCTCATTTTACAGATGAGCCAACTGAAGCTTGGGGCAGGAAAGGGACTTGTGTCAGGGTAGAGCCGGAGGGGCCTGCCAAGTAGGCCAGTTTAGTCAGTGCCTATTTCTTTCCCTCTTCCTTTGGCCAGTTTCAGCCCCATAGTCTGACCTAAAGGAGTCCCCAAACTTCCATTTGGAAACTATTGCTCTGAACCAGATAAGTAAAGGGCTGGCTCTGAGCAGCAGTTTGCAAGAGCAGGGTAATCACGTAGCTGGTGGTTGAGAGAACCAGCTTAGTGCTGGGCAGCCGCTACTTACTATTATGAATTAACAGTGCTAGATATTAATTATGTTCTAAAGGCATATTTAGCAAAACACAAAGGTGGCAACTTTTGTTTTGATATTTTACTTTTCCATGAAATCTCAAAATCTGAGAACCATTGATTCAAACAACCACAAACAAGGATTTATATATATATATTTTTTTAATTACCTAGATTCTAGTCACTATGCTAATGTTTCACACGTGCTCACTGCAAGCCTCGAAATAATCATGAAGTAAGAATTATTATCTCCCTGTTATATACCAGGAAACTGAGGTGCATAAACATAAAATAATGTGTCCCAAGTCACAGAGTAAGTGGCAAAGGCAGGATCCTAATTCAGGTCTGGCTCCGGGCAAAGCGACCTGGAGGAGGGGAGGGGGAAATCTCCCCACATAGCTGAGCAGCGATGCTTTTGTTCAGGCGTTCACTCACTCTTGCATCAAACCTTTGCGGAATACCTTCTGGGGAGGAAGCCCAGACTAATGTGAAGAAGGTGCAGAGGGACAGGCAGTCCCTGGCTAGAGTCCTGGCTGTGCCCCTACCAGAGGAGTAACCAGCCGGCCACCTAACCTCAGAGTCTCCAACTGTAATGTGAGAATTTAATATCTCCCTGAAGGGGCTGCTGTGAGGACGACATGAAGTAGCATGTGAGGAGAGGCCCCAGCAGTGCCTGGGATGTAGTAGGTACCTGATGGACATCAGTCTTCCTGTCTGTCCTTGAAGCAAAGCCACTGAGCAGGTCACCGACACTCAGGGCTTAGGGTTAGATGTGCCCTTTGATATCAGCTGGCTCAACCCTCCCACTTTACAGATGGGAAACTGGAGGTTCAGAGGGGGGACCTTGTCCCAGGTCATAGTGCAGGGTAATGGCAGAGATGGGACAGGAACTCACATCTCCTGACCCCCGTCTTCTCTTTCTACAACAGCAGGTTAGTGACTTTACCTCTTTAGAGCTACTGCCAAGTAAGCTGTAAAGTAAGTAGACTGGAGATACAGTAACTACATTAATAACATTTTGTTGGGTAGTTGAAAGGAAAACAATAACTCTTTGTTCAAAGAGTAAATGTGTAGAATCTACTTCCTCCGTTATCAAACAAGTATCTAGCACTTATTCTGTTCCTGCCAGGAACTGTTGTTCTAAGGCCTTCAGAAATATGAACTTGTTTAATCAACATTACAGTCCCATGAGAAAGTTACTATTACTGTCGCTTCCATTTTACAGATGGGGAGACAGGTACTGGGAGGTAACTTGCTAAGGGTCCTACTTCTAGGAAATTGGCAGAACTGGGATTTGAACCCCGGCAGTCTGGCTACAGGGTCCATATCATAATCACTGTGCCTTGCTGCTTCTCATGAGGCATAATGGCTTTCTTTCTACGGTGTGCACATTACTTGAGAATATTAGTGATAATCATAGTCATAACAGCAATAATAGGAGAAATACAAATCGACAATTCTCTCTGTGATTCTCGTTGGAAACTTAATAGTACCTACCCGAGTTTCCAAGACAGCCACGCTCATTCTTTTCCTCCCCGCCCACCTCTGTTGCACATGCCATTCCCTCCACCTGGAATGTTTCCCTCCCTGGCCTGACTTCCATATCCTTCAAGACTCAGCTAGAATGTCACCGCTCTGGGAAAGCCTTTCCAACGGTGCCTCCAATCACAGTGGGTCAATGTTCCCTGAGTCAGCAGGGCTTGACATTGCATCCCGTGATGAGAATGATATGAGGATAATGATTTTCCTCAAGGAACTTTCCCAGTGGTCTCAGATCACTCCACTAATCAATGCTGTCCAAGAACAAGATCAGCCATTACTTCGCCGAGGCATGGATGTGTCTATTTAATACCCTTGATGCCACAAATTTCATGGGGTACCTTCTTTGTACCTGGCATTGTCACACATTACTGCATTTAAGGAACATTCCAAGGTTTGGGGAAAATACCGTCCCCCCTATGTGAGCAGGAAGGACCCTGGATTGGGAACATCTGGTAACTTGTCCAAGGCCATGTGACCAGTGGGTGGTAAAGCGGGGACCTGAAGTCAGCTTCCCAAACCCCTTCTCCAAGGGAAAGCTCTTTGTGTAACTGGCATAGTAAAAACTGATTGTGGCAAGAATCAACAAGAGATGCTAATTCAAAGGGGAAAGTTTTGATGATGAACAGAATATTCACATAGTCTCTAAGTATCTCCCAACAAAATTTGTACTTATTACAAAAGGAAAAATGGCAATGGAAGGAACTGGAAACCATCTGTGATGGTTAGTTTCATATCAGCATGGCTAGGCCAGGTGGCAGCACTAACCTGGGTGTCGCTGTGAAGGTATTCTGTACTGTGGCTAATATCTACAGCCAACTGACTTGTAAAATGGGTGGGCCTCATCCGATCAGTTGAGAGGCCTTGGAAGCAAAAACTGAGGTTTCCCAGAGAGAAAGACATTGCGCCTCGGGACGGCAGCGTCACCTCCTGCCTGAGCTTCCAGTCTGCGGGCGTGGCCTGCAGATCTCAGACTTGCCACCCCCGCAAAAATATGAGCCAATTCCTTACAATAAATATATCTGTATGTATTAAGAAATTACACATATATATGTAGTACATATATGTATATGTGTGTATATATAAAATACTCTATTGGTTCTCTTTTCCTGGAGAATTCTGATGGATGTTCCATTTTAACCAACTCATCAATATTAGCATCGCCAATACGAGACCAAAGGGCATCCTGTACCTCCAAATGTTGTACCCTGAGAAAGACACAACATCATTTCCATAGTGTTATTTTTATAGTTGGAAAAAGATAAAAATATTAATTAAAAAATTTTTTAAGAAGGCCATCTTTTCTCAGTGGCTCCCAGGCCAGCAGTGACACTGGCCACTGAACCGAGTGACCACAAGGTACCTGGCACAGAAATGGGTCATGTTTGGTGACCGTTCAGCTGAGGCTCTCTTGGGCTCTTGCTCTGTCCCCTGTCTGTCCTCCCTTCTCACCTGCTCCCCTCCCTCCCTCTCTCTCCCTACCCCGTCCCCACACAGACACACAGAATCACAGACACCCATGGCTCGAAATTTTTTCTCTGCCATCCGGCAGGCCTGGGATAATTCCATCTCCTCAATTTTATGACGCCAGCATATGCGGTGAGTCACTTCGCACACATCTGTGGATCCCTGTCAGAGCTGGTTATCTGCCTACGGAGGGACGTTAACATTTACCGCCGCGAGCAGGGACGTGTGGCACTTCAAGGGAGTGAGGTGCCAGCTACCTTTCCGAGCTGCAGGTGGTTTTTATGGAAGCAGAATATTGTCACTTATTATTTATTTCCCTTCTTATTTTTAAAATGTGATTAATTTAGCTAGCCCATAAATTTGGCCAAGTACAAGGCACAGCCTGGCAGGCGTGGCGTGACGAGGCCTGATTGCCATGAAGGCAGAGGCGGTCACGTGAGGGGAGCTTCCTCCGTGTGAAAACGAACCAGCCTCTCTTTTGTGGGCTTCAGAAGCAGTTCTTCTTATGAGGTGCCCTGGGGGTGAGCCAAGGAGGGCTTCTAGCAAATGGGGGGGGGTAGTGCAGAAGATGGAGAGGACTGAGAGGCTGGTTCTGCTGTCGGGGAGGCTCCGGAGCTGGGCAAGCTGGCGAGCCCCTCCAAGCTTCTGTTTCTCCACATCTAAACAGGGAATGAAGGGTTTCAAAGGATGGCCGAAATGGTTGAGTACGCACACCTTTGGACCGTTCCTAACCCAGGGCCTTCCAAATCATAGGCATTCAGATATCTTTAGTTTAGTGTTTATAAAGGCAATGGGCTATGGAACAAGAGCAGTTTGGGTTTGGGATCCTAGTTCTGCCACTTACTGGCTGTGTGACTCCGGGAAATTCTGAACCTCTCTGTGCCTCGGTTCCCTCTGCTGTAAAATGGGGCTGCCCACAGGGCTGTCATAAGCATTCAATGAGATAATCCGTACCTGGCACTCCGGTAATACTAATGCAGCTACTGGTGCTTTTGTTACTTCTTCCCTTACTTCCTGCCTACCTCCTTCCACAGTCTCATCCCAAATGACGGGTTTCCTGCTGGTACATTCCTACTTATTCTCACAGAAGAGCCTCATTTAAGTATCACCTCTTCTATAAAGTATTCCCCAGTCCCCTGCAGTAGAAATCATAACCCCCTCCCTCTCTGCTGCCAGGACACCTCCATCAGCATCACTCACACAGCCAGAAGCCCAGCCCACTTTACGGGAGACCCTCTCTCCTGCATCACCTCCAGGCGGCGGCCAGGTTTTACCCATTGTTGCAAACCTGCCAGGGAGCCCAACCCCTATCAACTCACAGCGCACGGAGAAGATGGTACACTGGTCCGGCCCTGCAGCCCCCGCCCTAACCGGCCAGGAGCAGAGGAGTTGGAAAGCTGTGCTCCCCAGTAACCCTTCCCAGCACCCTGGGCACCTTGGCCAGGCAGCTGTGGCCTGGTGCCTAGAGTCCACGGCCCAGCAGGTGCCAGGGGATGTGTGCTGGTGACAGAAACGCAGATCAGGGGGATTCTCTTAGCAGCTGCCTGCGCTCCCTGTCAGCATTTTGACAGGTGACCTGCTGGCCTAGGAGAGGAAAGAACTGTCTCTTTGGGGCTTCTGGATCCACAGGTTGAAGCAGCAACTGTAGGCCAAGCCAGGCCCATGGAGATGTGCATTTCAGGTGAGTTCCAAAGCTCAGGGCAAAAAAGAGGTCAGCTTGCTGCACGGGCTCCCATCTGGGAGGATGGATGGGATGTGCCCGTTTTGGAAATGGTGACATTGGAATCTGGGGCATGGCCCTTTGTCAGTAAAGCACCTGACCTTGCTTTCCCTGGTGATGAAACTGTGGCCTGTTTCCTGGGCCCTGTGCTGGGAAGGACCTCCCTTCCGTCTCAGAGCTAACTCATTCACAAAAAGGGTATCAGCTCCACCCAACAACCAGCACTCTTGGACACTCTTGGAGCCTCCTTCATGGACCAGAACCTGTGCTGGGCACAGGGGACAGACACGGGTGAGGGCATGGGCCTGCCCCCAGGAGCCTACATTCTAGCAGGCGAGACTGCCATGGACACCCCAACACAACAGGTTACCGCACACGCAGTAGACGCCATCTATACAGGGAACATGGGTCACATAGAGAAAGGGGGTGGGGGTCCAGGAAGGCCTCAGAGAGGAGATGTGGGTGAATCTGGCTTGCAGGAATGTGTTAGACAGAAAATGGTGCTAGAAGCACACTCCAGGCAGAGGGATCAACACAAAGATATGGAGTTATAAAAAAATACCGTCCATGTGGGGAATTCTAGGTTCCCTGCAGAAGGACAAGGTACGAGCAGAGAGAGCTGGGGTGGGTGACATGGCTGCAGGAGTCAGCTGGAACCTGCCTGGGCCCTTGTGTGGGGTGCAGAGGAGGTGGTCTTTTCTGCCCAGCCGTGAACATGTTCTGCCATCGGCAATACCATCTCTGAATACCTAAATGGGACACACGTGCACACACCCACACGTGAGTATCCCCATGTCTATTAATTTGTATATGCCTGTGTGTAAATTATTTGAACAATAAAATTCTAAAGCATGGGTTGTTAAGCTCTGAGATGTAAGGATTCTTAAAAACCCAGACAGAGTTCAGCATGGTGGAGCATTTGGTATGGTAGGAGACGCAGAGAGAGCATAAACAGAGAAAATGAGAGACCTGGTTCAGGCTCTGTTATGGGGCAGCTGCGTATGGTTGGGCAGGCTGTTCACTGCTCAAGGACATACAGCTGAAGAGGATAATTCAGGACTGTGCTCATGGGGAGTAGCGGGCTGGGAGGTGGAGTGAGAGATGGGGGCATAGGAGGTGGGTGGGAAGGTTGGGGGAACCACTGATAGGTTCAGGCTGGGTCAGGGTCAGGCTGGCTGTGGTGGAGTAGAGGCGGTTCTTTTAAATAGAAGCACTGGCTCAAATGACTTCCCAAGTCGGTTCCAGCACTGGTATCACACACCCGTACCCTCAAGTAAGTTGACGTGCTTTCCTCACTGGTCAGGGAGGCTCATTCCTAGGGGATCATTTTCCAGTGTAGCCAGGCTGGACTCCCTGCTGCTCTGCTGTTCTTCTCCAGGGATCCCACTGGGATCCTCTACTTTCTTCAAGGCAGAGCCCCACCTCCTCCAGGAAGCCTTCGGCCATCCCTCCCATCCCCCACTTCTGGGTCACTTAGTCTTTAAACGTCCTCTGGGCACCTACCAGCCATTCCTGATTCAGACTAAGGTGGAGATCAGATCTCGCTTTCATCAAGCACCAACTTGTCCCAGGAGAAGAGACACCGAAATGGAGATTCTTACATCCTCACGGGTTTTAGCAGCTTTCGGGCCTCTATTCTCAGATGGGAGCAGGGGCTGACTGTGGCGATAATGAAACACACTTAACAGCAGCACAAAAGCAAGGATGAAAATCTGCTCTTGTTTTATCATCCCTTGTGGTGAGAAAGCAGCCCGCCCTGGGGGTCAGAGTTAGTGGGGGTCAGGGATAGAGCTGGACTCCATTCAGGAAAGGGCGGAGGAGGAGGAGAGGGAGGAGAGGAAGGGGGAGAATGTTGGATCTGATCCAAGACTCAGGGAGGAAAAGCATGAAGAAAATTCATGTCCTTTCCATCCTGATTCTCTGAACTTCATGGGATTCTGTCTGAGTCACTCCCCCGCCTACTGGGCTGGGGTGTGTGTGTGTGTAAGAGAGGGGGATGCTTCAGATTTCACAAAATCCATTTTAATCACCCTCTGCAATCCACAACACTCTGTAATTACAAGTCTCTTGCGCTCAAGGACAAAAAAACTCACTGAGAAAGCAACATTAAGCTTGCAAGCGGAAACATGAAAATTCATGAAACGCACAATTAAGGATCCAATGACAACGTTAACTCTCCCCTCTGCCAGCCCAGGCACGGAGGATTACCAACAAAACGGGCAATTCTAACCCCTGAGGTGTCTGCCACGGACACTGGGAACCCGGATCATGTCATGCCTGCTCTTTTCGTGGCTTCCTGTCTGCTACCGCCACAAGCTGCCCTGGAGCTGTCTGAGCCCCAGCAGAGAGGGGAAGGACAGGTCCAGTCTTAAGAGGCAGGAGACCAAGAGCTGTGTTTGAGGAATGACTCCCAGTGCTTGCTGTCACCTGCAGAACCCCCGTAAAACATGGCCAGACCCTGAGGTCTTTCCTGTGAGTCAAGGGAATTCCAGAAGGGTGGGGGTGTGGTCACTCTCCCATCACAGTGGCTTCAGCTTCCAAACTTCCCCTCCTCCCCTACTTCCAACCCCTGAGTCCAGGGTGTCCTCGGTTCTCTGTTCCGGGGCCTCAACTCTGCCTTCATCTCAGTCCCTTGCTGCCCACCCTATACCCCCGCATCCATTCTGTAAACTTGCTTCCAAGCCAGCCTCCCCAAACATGCATTTAAAAAGCTCCTCCTCCTCCTTCAATGTCACGTGAATAAAGCAGGATGTGAAGTTGTAGCTGAGGCACTGTCTTAACTATGTTACATAGAAAGAAACCTCAGAAAGATAGAAGGAAATTCACCAAATATTCACTTTTGGATTTGGTGTTGGCAGGGCAAGAGGTAGGAGGAGGATGAACAGGACTCTATACCTTTCTATGCTTGTGCAAATTTTTCACAATGAGTCTGAGTTACAGTAGGGAAACAATGAAATACACTTTAAATGTCACTGCTGTTCAAAATCCTTCTGTAATTCTTTATTTTCTACATTACAAGATACAAATCTGGAGCCTGGTATTGTATTCACAGCCTTGTAAGTTCAGGTCCTCACCAGCAAGGCTGGCTTCGTGGGCGTGCGACCCGCGCTGCTGCTCGGAAGCAACCACGCTTGGCGGCACGCTCTGCTGTGCCCACCCTGACATTCTTAGCGTTTTGAACAAGGGGCCCCACATTTTTATTGTGCACTGTACCCCACAGTTTATGTCACTGGTCCTGTTCACCGGAGTGTCTTCACCAAGAGAAATGACAGTCCAGTGACTCAAAAGAGAATAATGCAGATGGCCTTTGGATTCCTGTGTCCAGGTAAGGGTCTCCAGGGCAGTGGCCAGGAGAGGCAAGAAACCATGCCACGTGGGCAGAGTCGGAGTTAGGTCTAATCAGCTTGGGGATGTGGCGGGTGAGAGGATTTTTAGCAAATGTCTATTAAGCATGTCGAGCGCTCTCCTAGGCTCCGGGAATACAGCCGTGAAAGCACACCAAGGCCAGCCCTGCTCTATAGAGCTGGGAGCCAGGGAGATAGGTAAGGAACAATTATCTAAGTCAGGTGGTGCTGGGAAGTAAGATAAAGCATGATAAGAGAGATAGTAAGGAGTACACTATTTGACTTAGGACCTTTCTATGCTTGTGCAAATTTTTCACAATGAGTATTCACTTCCATGCAAGGAAGTGAATAAGCCCTTGGACGGCAGAAACGTGGAAGATGTTGACACACACACAGACAATTACAATACACTGTGGGGTCTGCCATGGCAGAGACTTGGTGGGAGCGTAAGTAATCTGCCCAGCCTCAGGTAAGGAAGGCCTGGGATTTCATCAACTTTGAATCATCTCTATTTATTTCTTTTCCCCAACTCTCAGATCAGCAGAAACCACACCCTATTGACTATACCTTAGTCATTTTCCTTCCATTCCCACTACCATGGACTAGCTCAGACCTTCATTTCCCTTAAGTTATTGCAATAAACTTGACCCATTCTGTTTTTCTCATGCTACATCCTCTCCTGGGTGATCACATCTACTCTTGGGGCTTCATCCTAAATCTTATTCTCCTGTCCTGACTTCTTTCTTGAACTCCAGTCCTGAAAATCCAACTGCCTTTGTTATTGAGGATTCCAAGCACCTGGAAGAGGGTGAGGCTTTCTAACTCCCACCCTGGCCCCAGATCCTGTCCCTCTGGGCATTCCACGGTGCTTGCCTGAGACATCAGCCCTTGTGTGCAAGGTAAGGAAACTGAAGTGTGGGCGCAGGGGCTGCCCAAGGCCCTCAAGTAGCGAAGCAGGGTTCTGCTCCTTTTGTCACACCAGCCACCTCACCTAGACCCCAGAGGCCAAGCTGCCTGCCTGCTACATCCTGCTATGTAATCTCCAAGGCCTGCTCTGACTCTAAGATTCTAGGTTTTTCTCTACTGTGAGGAGGCCTTGGGTTGGCAGACAGGAGAGGCGGAATCTGGGGAAATTTTCTCCACCCTGGGGAAATTGTCAGGACAATAACTTGGATTTTCTAGAAATCCAAATTTATCAGCAGCCCAGTGCTAATAGGACCTGAGGACACTTGGAAAGGTCACATGAGACTGATGCACAAGGCAGAACGTCAATATATTCGTTGACACTGAGAAACAAAACTGTCCACATTAGTCTGCCCACAGGTTTCTACATAGAAAGCCAAATTATCCTCCGAAGGTTGTTGGGTGGGCATAGTAAATTACAAATGACATTCCTCACTTATGCTACGACATGCTGGAATAAGGACTTAACATTCATTATGTATAAATATCCAGTTTTTATGCCTACTTCACAGACAAAGAAACAGAGACTCAGAAATGCAAAATAGCTTGCTCGAGCTCACATAGCTAGGAAGGGGTAGAGCTGGGATTCAAATGCAGTACATCGCCGTGACAGCCCACTGTTTAACCACTGGCAGGTACCAAAGAGATGCTGCTGCCATAGAGAAAAAGAGTGATAAGCTTTTGTCTAAGGTGAGTTGATGTTTAACTCAATACTCAGCACAGTGCTGTGAAATGGTATTGCAGCCATACAGATGGGAAGGATTAGTTTTGAAAATGCTCTTACCCAGATGAATCTTTATAATCAGGGTTTTATGTTAAATTAACTAGGTGAGAGTTACTTTTTAAAAGACTCCTGTAAAGCAAGTAAATGATTTTGTTTCTGAAAATGAATAATCAGCCCTGATTTACTTATACATATTAAATCTTCTGGAGGCAGAAACTTACTGTTCGGGGCCAGGTAGACCTCAGGTCTCCATTCTGGATCAACATCAGCCACGTTGCCTTGGACACATAAGTCACCTGGCTTCAGTCTTTCTTGTCTGCAAAACAGATGATACTATCTACCTCACAGGACTCTTAAAGGAAAAAGGGAGGAAATGTGTGTGCTGTGCTTAGCACAGGTCCTGCATACGGTCAGTACAAGTTTCATTTTTTATTTTTCAGGGTAATCCAATTTGCTCTCCAGTTCAAGTTGCCTACATCATTCTTACCATCACCTCTATCACCATCATCATCATGGTTTTTACTCCGCTATCCAATGTAACTATTCAATTTGCTATGACGGCGACGTTGATCATGCAGCTATTGAATTTGCTGCCCAAGTCAACTCATGCATTTGCAGTAAAGCCCTAACCCTGCTGTTGACTTTGGCAGTGACCACACCCCCAGGGCCCTGAGCGCACTGTGCCCACATGGTTTCCTCTCGTCATCTCTCTCTGTCTCAGAGCCAGGCACGTCCAGGATGCGCTGTAAGGGAAATCAGCATTCTTTTGCACCCGAGGGGCACGATATTTTCCGGGTGGCCTAAGTAGACAGATGGCTATTTTCAAGGCTGATTTGGAGCCCGTCTGGTGTGAAACAACCCCCGTCACTAGAAGGGGCTGTCACTTAGATGCTGTGAGCATGACTGGACCTTGCCTGATGGCAGCTGGGACTGCAAGGGCTGCTGGGGGCTTGGCTCTGAGCTCCTCCCAGGTGATGAGGGGCCAAACATGACCATGGCTTAATCAAGTCTCCACGTCCCCTAAGGATTCCAGAGAAAACTCTCAACTGAACTTCCCACTGCCTCAACTGATGTTCACGTTGACCAGCAAGCATAGCTCTTGGCACATCCTCAGGAGAGCGCCAGCCACTGTCCTCAGCCATTTGTAGGCCACGAGCCATGTGAAAGCGTGTGGTGAGCCTAGCCCAGCTCTGCCCCGTCTTAGTGCTGTGATCTTACGTACGGCATTTATCCTTTCTAAACCTCACTTCCTTCAACCATAAAATGAGAATGCACACCTCCCAAGGGTAAATTAAGGTTATGTGTGCTAACTCATAATTAGCCATCAGCAAACATTAGTTCCCTGTCCCCTTTCCTTCAGACACATCCGTGCAGGGAACCTGTAAGAAGCCCCAGGGAAGACAACCTGTGAAAGGACTTGGCAAATCATAAAGGGAAGGAAGAAGAAACACCTCTGGGGCATGTACCATGTGTCAGGCACCGTGTTAGGCCCTTTATGGATCCTATAATATTTTATGCCATTCGCAAAATAACTTGGGAGGGAAGATATTACCTAAGCCACTTTTTAAAAAATTAAGGTAAAATACACATAACATAAAATTTACCATTCTTAACCCTTCTCAAGTGCGTAGTCCAGTGGAATTCAGTACATTCACACTGTACTACCAAACTCTGCAGAATTCCTTTCATTTTGCCAAACTGAAACTCTGTACCTCCTAGACAATAAATCCCTATTTCCCTTTCCCCAGTCCCTGGCCACCACCATTCTACTTTCTGTCTCCATGAATCCGACTACTCTAAGTACTTCATATAAGTGGAATTATACAGTATCTGCTTTTTTGTGACTGGCTTATTTCACTTACATAATGCCCTCAGGGTTCATCCATGTTGTAAAATGTGTCAGAATTTCCTACCTTTTGTAAGGCTGAATAATATTCCATTGTATTCATCCACTCATCTGTTGATGGATACTTGGGTTGCTTCCACCTTTCTTGGCAATTGTAAATAATGTTGCTATATCTGTGTGGATGTGAGACATTTCTTCAAGACCCTGCTTTCAATTCGTTTGGGTATATACTCAGAAATGGAATTGCTGGATTATATGCAAATTTTATTTTTAATTTTTTGAGGAATTACCATACTGTTTTCCATAGCACCTATACCATTTTACCTAATTCTGTTTTAACATATTAACTGCCATGTGAGTTGTATTTAACTCACGCTAGTTTTGAGCCCAAGGCCTCATGAAGCATATGTAACTCACACATCTCTTTATTTTGGGAGACACGTGAACTATTTTTCAAGTTGCATACAATTCATGCACAGAAAACAATAACAAATAAATTTTTCGTTAAATTAAATAGGATCATTTTGTTTTCAAAGTTTTTATTCTATTTTTCATAATAAAACACTATGGCCCCAAGGAAAAGTTTGTTTTCTAGTGTAGCAGTCAGTGTGTTAAAGATGATAAAATTAAGGCTCAGAGGCTAAGCAACAGGCATGAGAGCACACCTTCTGGAAGTGGCCATCAGATACCAGTCTGGGTCCCATGTTCCCTCATTGAGTAGCAGTTCCCAAAGCCAGGGCTCAGCCAGGTACATGAGCATCACCCAGCGCACTTGCTAAGCATATAGATTGCCAGGCCTCTAGGTCTACATCAGAAATAGAATCGCCAGGAGTCTTTATTTTCAAAACAACAAAAAACAATAAGCAAACCAACCAACCAACCCCTGGGTGTTTCTGGTGAGCATCCAGGTGTGATAACTACCATTTATTACTGTGATTGATAATCATCATCATTGTTGTCCTTCTTGTTACCAAGATTGTTGCTATAACCATTCCACACCCAGATCAGCTCACCGATTTGTAAGCATATGGAAATAGTAGGGATGTAAGGGTTACCAAGGAAGTCTCAACACTGGGTTTGCTCTCTAGCACGCTGGCTTTCAAAGGGCGACACATTTAGTATTCTAACCAACGAGGCATCAGCCAGGCGCCTGCCCAGACCTTCCTTAGACTCCTAACCTCATTAAGCAGCTCAAAGCAATGTGTTCCTAAGTAAGTGTGTGCAGAGGCAGGCTGTTGGCATTTTAATCTCATTAGTGAATTGAAGCCGTATGAGGAAGTGGCCACAGCAGCCTCTTGCCCCTTTGGGGCGAGATTCTTCACACCCTCTGTGATGGCCCACGCATCCTCTCCAGGTCTGCATCCTCTCCTGGGCCTGAGCAAAAGGCTCTGGGAAACCAGAGCTCAGTGTCTTCCGGGATGGTGGCTGCACATAGCTGGATAACCAGCTCAGGTAACCAGGCTTCCTCCATCCCAGAGCAGACACTGAATTATCTAGCCCGGCCTGATATGTTCAGTTGGCACCAGGCCACCAGCACTGCTTCCCGAATCCAACTGTCTGGGTCCCCTCCCCCTCCTATACCCTTGATGGATGCCAGACGAGGCTTTGGGGCCTTGGGAAAGAAGCATCCACAGGCAATCTTCCCAGCACAAAGCCCTCATTGTTGGAGGAGGAAGGCATGGGAGAAGCAGAGGGAATGCTTATCTATTGTCAACGCAGGACAGCTGAAAGGACTCCAGTGAAAAATGACCTTATGAACTAACAGATGGGGGAATATGCAAAATATGTAACTATGACCCTCCACTTCCCTAGGACAGAAATAGCTGGGGCTTTCTCTGCAAATGCTCATGGACACACACTTTAATACCTGCACACACTTATTATTTTGCTCAAACTAAACCAAGAGGCAAATGTAAAACAGACTCATCCATCCATTTATCCAACTATCCATCCACCCATCCATTTATCCATCCATCCATCCATCCATCCATCCATCCATCCATCCATTCATCTATCCATCCATTCATCTGGTCACTTGTTTTGTTTATTCAAACATTAATTTAGTGCCTACCATGGGCATGAGCTAGGCTAGAAGAAGCAACAATAATCTAAATTAGAGGTTTCTAACTGGGGGACACATTGTTACTGACAGGATTTGGGCACCTGTATGTTGTCTTACCAAGATTGTCTATAACTGAGTCAACGTCTTATACAACATACGCAGGAGCTGTGATGGTGATACACATGGAGTTAAAACATTGCTGAATCCATATCAGCTTCCTGTCATATATTTTCTCAACCTATAAAAGTGAAAAGTATAAATACGAACCACTGGGAGATTTTGGACATGCCAGGGGTCCTCAAACTTTTTAAACAGGGGGCCAGTTCACTGTCCCTCAGACTGTTGGAGAGTGGGCACTGTGGGCCCGGGACGAGTTGGCTGCTAAGCAGGACAGGCTGCGGTGGCAAAAACATCCGGCGGGCCTGATAAATGTCTTCGGTGGGCTGCATGTGGCCCGCAGGCCATAGTTTGAGGGCGCCTGCCCTAGGCAAACAAAAGTGCAGAATCACAAAGTATGGTTTCATGAATGGAGAGGATCACTACTACCCC